>MJUU01067928.1:288684-298745 GCA_002080025.1 Modiolus philippinarum | reverse complement strand
GAGATGAAATTTTACAGCAAATTTGATCTACATGACCTGTCCAGCACAAATTTGGATCAACCTTGACCCCCAAGTATTTTTTCATTCATTGAACAATGTATAGCTCTATCATTGACCTTCAGGGAGATTTTACTATCAAATGAAGATATCTTGTGAGTTGGCTTTGATTACAGATCTTCCAAAATTGCTTATACAAGGGTGGCACAGGTTTATTTTCATGCAATGTTTTCAGCATTTTTTAAATTTTCGTGCACCGTTTTTCTGTTTTTAATTTTACATTCTCTCGTGCACGACTGTTTGTACGTGCAACGTGTTCGTCATTTTTTATTTTTCGATCATCGTGTTGGTCTATTATTATTTCTCGTGCATAGCAATTTTTTTTTGTTAGAGAATGCATCTAAATAATTTCTAAAAGTAAATGATAATGATTTGTCAAGTAAAGAAATATGGTCTAAATTTTTGAATTGTCAGAATGTATGCTCGAGTGAATGTTATGCAAAGTGCGAAAGAATAAACAAACCATATAAGATTACATTTTCCTTCTTTTTCTTTCAGTATGCAGAATTCGGTACTTATTTCTTTCAAGTATCCAAGTATCAACATTATCCAAGGTTTCCATCGGTTTCATATTCAATTTAAAAGTACTATGCATGTACTTTGTCTAGAATGTGAAAATAAATGCCCTTTTTATGAAAATACGATGGACATCTACATTTTTGTGTACTTGTCTTTCGTGTTTATCCTCAGCTTGTTGCATACTAATTTCGAACATTTGCCTAAATTGAAGTCCAGAAAGGAACCATGATTTTCAACAAATCATTCGGCAAAGGCTTACCCCGTGACCCTCATCTTCACTGTCTTATTCCCTGCCGTGAATATAGAACCTTTTCATGCCACAATTTAATGGCAGAGCCAAACTTTTTTTCTAGGTAACCTCATAACTTCATGAAACACGATGTCAGTGCAATTTTCCTGCTGCCAATTCTTTATTTCTATTGGCTTATGATAATGTGTTCATTTTTTTTTTCATTTTGGATTACTTTTTTCTCATAATCAGCCCGTTCTTAGATTATTTGGATACTGTCTACACTGGCGAGAATGTCAGAATTGCTTTCTGATGAATTAAAGTTTGATATGTAATCGATTTTTGTAATATTGTCTTCTGTATATTTACAAAATGTCGTATTTGAGGGTACCGGACATTTTGGGGGATGCTGGGATTGGAAGTTTTTAAGTCAGGGAATTCGTGCTTTCTATAATTGAGGCCAATGATTTTGGTAAAATGAATGCACCGGGACTCAGTATTTCATTAGTTTTTAAGTTCTTGTTAGTTCAGGATTTCAGGATTTAGCATTCATATATAAGAAAACAGACTATAAATCAATGAAAAAGGAAACAGGAACATTCGTTAAAAAATTTAGAGACAAATATAAATTATGTGTAGATATTAGGGATGTCAAAATGTATGAAAAATGCCACTGGAGTACTCGGATTCAATACTCGAGTATATTCGAGTACTCGGTGATCTTTTGAAACGAAATTACTAGACTTCCAAGATTCTTATCATTCAATGATATATAACTACAATATTGTTCATATGCCATACCAGGAGCACCATTTACTGTTTGTGTACCATTATAGCCAATCAAAGCTTTGAATAAACAACTTTCAATAAAGCGAAATTATATACAAGTTTTTCTTTAACAAGTTGTTTTTTGTTTAGTAACATGCTTGTCTGCAGTGATTTAGCTAGCGCTCGTCACTTTCGCCATTGACGAATGTTTTTTAGAAATGGCGAATTTTTTCAGACTGCAATTCGTCACTTGGAATTTTGAAAATCGCCAAATATGAAACTAGATGTTGTCGGAAACGACAGCTATCCCCGCACTCCCTGTTTGACACAGAAAACAGTTGTTATACACCCTTGGCATAATTTTTTTCATTATCTTTGAAATCTACCTATTGATAGTCATTATTGTTACTAAAAGAATTCTAGGATATATGGTTGCTAAGTAGAATTCCAAAAAATAAGTGNTGTTTTAGGCTCAGCTACCTACATATTTTAGTTACATCGATTCCTCGTATGTTTCATTTTAATTTTAAATGTCGATATAAAAAAAGTCGATTTTTGTCAAATATAAATTCATTGTAAAGCAACAGCAACAAATTTGCTCTAATGTGTACGAAAAGAAAAGTTTGCTAAGAATTGATGTGTTAAAAGTTTGTTTTATTTACAGCTACCAACAGTTATTTCTGCCCATGTCTTACACTTGTTATGACAAAGGGTTCAGTTTTCATTGTTTTTCATCATTTTTGCATTTTGTGGTGAAAATGTTTTTTTTTTTTATTATTTTCTATTTTTTTGAGAAAATGAAATTGAAAATTCAAAAATGTTTCGCTTATTTAAGATTTTTGTTTTTGCTAATACAAAAATCGCTTGTAAGAAATTTAACATGATCAAAAAAGTATTTGGGGGAGAGACAGACTACACATTTCTTTGGATGTTCAATATATGTTAGTTAAACGTGTCTATCTAGTGGGCAGTAAAGAGTTTATTATGTTTTAAAGCGTAATGGTCTGAAATACGGAGGCAGTCGTTATAACAAAGAGAATGGCAGTTTTAATGCCGAGTATTCGAGTACCAATCAGGTACTCGATATCCGTACCTTCCGAGCGATACTCGAGTATTTGAGTACTCGTTGACATCCCTAGTAGATATCGATGAAATATGGAACGCATTAAAATCACATTTAAATGAAACAGTACTGAAACATATACCTTAGAGAATAATCAAACATCAACATGGCTACCCATGGATCACTTCTGAACTCAGACACTTGATAAGAAGAAGAGATAGACTGTATAACAAAATGAAAAAGAAACCTAGCAATGGCAACATGAGAAAGAGATACAAGAAACTCGGACACCAATACAAAAGGAAACTAGGAAAGAATACTGGAATTATATCTCCAACACTATAGCTCCAGATGATAAAGTTCTTCAGCTTCCTGAGATCAACCAGGAAGGAAAACTCAGGAGTACCTCCACTGAAATATCAAAGGCACCAAATCGAAGACTAACACTCTAAATGCCTGTAATTGGTGGAGAAACTTATATCAAGATGAAGGACATTAACATCACAGAAAATTGTGTACTGAAACTGCTCAGAAACTTGAATCCAAACAAGGCTACTGGACCAGACACATAACACCAAGAATCTTAAAAGAATTACATCTCGAGCTAACTCCAGCAATTTCCTTACTCTTTCAAAGATCTATTGAGTTAGGACAAACACCAACTGACTGGAAGCACGCTTTTGTCTGCCCAATCTACAAGACGAAAGGTGCCTGTCACACCCCTGCTAACTATCGACCAGTATCATTAACATGCATCATGTGCAAATTACTTGAACTTATAGTAGTATCAAACCTAATGTCATACCTATAAGAGAACAATATACTATCAGACTTCCAACATTGTTTCCGCAACAAAAGATCATGCGAAACACAACTCCTTTGTTTAATAGAAGATTTAACATCAACTATTGACTACAACACCCAGACATACATGATAGTGCTAGACTTTTCAAAGGCGTTTGATAAAGTGAGCCATCCTTGACTATACTACACAAGTAAGACCATTATGGCAGTTGTAAAAATCATACATGGATATCAGCATTCCTGTCCAGTAGACCACAGGCTGTAGTTCTAGAAAGTACCCACTCTGAAAACTCACAGGTCAGCGTCTGCTCATACAGGAGTTCCACAAGGGAGTGTACTAGGACCAGTCCTTTTTCTCATCTTTATAAATACCGGGTAACATTTCAGAGAACATCACATCATCCATCAGACTCTTTGCTGAGGACTGTACAATCTATAGACCCCAAAAAAAATTAACAAAATAAAAAAACTCCAAGAAGACCTTACGAAACCAACAGCGGAAGTGGTACATGACACTCATCATTAAAGATGATCTGAGTTGGAACTCTCACATAAACAACGTAGTCGCAGGAGCAATCCAAGTCCAGGGTATGTTAATATGAAACATCAAGAAGGCACCTCAGCAGACCAAGATCACTGCAGTAAACAGACTTGTAAGACCAAAGATGGAATATGGAGCGGCAATCTGGGATCCATGCACACAAGAGAACATCGATAAGATAGAGAAGGTACAGAAAAGAGCAGCAAGATATGTATATGACAACTACAGTTATGGAAAAGTGTCACCGCTATGATGAATCAGCTGACCTGGATCCCATGCACTACAACAACGACGTCAGAACATCGGACTCTATTGGATATATAAGATTACATATAAATTAGAAGCCGTACCAGTAGAACACTATCCGATTCCAACTACTAGACCATCAAGACACTACAACTCGTTGGCATATAAGATCTTCAGCCCAAGGCACGACTACTAAAAGTATTCCTTCTTTCCACGAACTGTTATTGAGTGGAACAGATTACCAGATGGGACAGTAAAAACATCAACTGTTGAGGATTTTAAGGAAGCCATTTCAGCTTAGGCGCCTCTAATGTTTTTATCCTATAAATGGCACCGTATTATATATAGACATCATGAGCGCCTACGCAAATGCCAAAAGTATTGAGTACTCAGCAGTTGGGTTTAAGTACTATATCAAAGAAGAAGAAGTTTCTGCTTTTTAAGAAAAAATGTTTTTCCACACTCTTCCACTTTTTCAATGTCTTATATCATTTCTAGTAATTCTACTTTATTTTATTTACAGTGTAACTATAGCTTCTTTTTAAGTACAACATATTCCACATTCTTTTCCATTCATCTAGCCATCAAAATTAGAATCAACCTTTATATCGTAACTAGGAAATTGTTCAAATTCCCCTCTATCAGGCTAAAAGTCGACAAACAATCAAGCATTAGACGTGTCCTGTAGATGAACCAAGCAGATCTTCACTTCGCTTAGAAATACCCCAAATATAAGGTATGGCTGTTTACATCAGAAACCCCAAAATAATAACACCAGTTGTTAAAGTAAAACTCAAGTACAACTCAATAAGTGTTACTTGTTTCTAAGAATAATTTCTCGTGCACCGTTTTTTAGAAAAAATTATTTCTCGTTCACCGTGTTTTGATATCTTATTTCACATTCTTCTTTTCTCAGTACCCCCCTGTACCACCCTCTTATACCTGAAGAATTTCATTGTTTTCATAGAGAAGGAGTGAAACAAGTCTAGTTAAAAATGTACATAAAAAAAATATAAAAAAATGAAAGCAGATCGTAGTGTTTTTTCCCAAATAGAGAAAAAAAAATATTATACTGTTAAAGTACTTTTATTCGTGGATGCCAATTTTCGTGGATTGCAGACAAGCCATGGGTTCTTAAATTCGTGGTTTAAGACTTTCCACAGTACAAATCTATAGGAAATTTGTATTTCGTTGGGTATCAAATTTCGTGGTTTAAGTCAACCACGAAATCCACGAAAATTGGTACCCCACGAACAATAGTACTTTCACAGTATACCGGAACATATAGCAAAAGGCAGGTGTCAGATTTATTTTCTCCATTTTATTTTGAACTTTTACAGGAAGGTAGATTTAGATAAGAAGAACCGAGGAGGATGGACACCATTGATGTATGCCTGTTACATTGGACATGATAATATTGTCAATCTATTGTTAGATGCCTCAGTAAATGTTAATGTACAAAACAACAAGGGACAAACTCCACTAATGTTAGCTGCCAGCTGTGGAAATGAAAGTGTTGCTTATTTCATCTATCAGGTATGAAATTTTAAAATTATGACACACTAATTTAAGTAGCATGGGTTGTTTTTACTTAGAGATGACCAATCTCACACTAATTTTTAGGTCTTTGAAAGCTGTAATTCTCGAGACTTTGATCACATTGAAGTTTTTAAAACTTCTAATCTAGTAGAAAGTGATGGTAATCTGAAATTTGCCTGTATGTGTTATTGTTTGCTCAACAATGCTCAGTGGCACCTGATTAATTAATGATTAGTGTTGACTCTTTTTGGTAACGATGCATTGCAGTTTTGTAAAGATTTTTGCAATAAATGGTTCATTCTTCCAATTTGAAAAACATCAAGCTATAAGCATTAGAATATAAAATTCCATCATAGATAAGACCAAGGATCTGGGTGGTACAATTAGGTTTCAGAATCACTTAATGCTCTTGTTGCTCAAAAAATATTTGAGCATATACAATAATTTATACTGTAATGCAGCTTGTATTTACAGCAAGGAGCAGATTTGGAAGCTCGAGACAGAAAAGGATGGACAGCTTTGTTTCATGCAACATATGCTGGACACCAGAATGTTGTCAAGTTATTATTAGAACAAGGTGCAAACCTCAATGCTGTGTAAGTATTCTGTAAAGATCTAGTTCAAACTACCATCTATATAACATAGGGGATGTCCATAACTTACTGTGAGGTATGAGCAAAGCTCATTGTGGAAGGCTCATGGTGACTTCAAGATGAAGAAGAACAATAAAAGCGTTTTTCTATTGCTTGTTTTCACTATGTATTTGTAGAGACTTTGTCTCATGTGCATTTACTCCATATCCTTTCATAGATTATTTAAGATTGGAGTTTCTCACTTTTGAGACACAACAGTTACTATATTTAGCAGTGTGAGATTTCCCTGTCTTAAAAAATCATGTGCAGTTTACTGGCAAATTTTGTGTTTTGCACATAAGGGTCTGTAGTCTACATCTTTCCTCATATTTAATCTACTGACATGTATTATAAAATTGTTATATCATTTGAAGTAAAATTTCATTGAAAAAATGAGAAAAATCGTCTTTTAAAATATGGCGAGCTCGGATATACATTCCTAAGTTGCAGAAAATATTTTCAAAACAACCCTGAAAAACCTTTTACGTTAGGGCTGTTCCAGAAATAAATGTATGGCGGGGTCGGACGGCACTTTTTAGAAGGACCCACCATCATGCATAGAATTTTATTCCTTTGTCCCATTGTTCCTCCAGTGCAAGTCTCAATTATACCCCAGCCCACAACCCATCAAATTTCAATTAAAGTGCCTCCAACCCCCCCCCCATACAATTATTTCTGGAACAACCCTTATCTTTATGCCCCCAGATCGAGGATCGGGGGCATATCGTTTTTGTCCTGTTTGTTTGTCTGTACTTGGCAAGTGTATAGGTCAGGTCAAAGGTCAAGGTCACAGAGGTTAAAAAGGGGTGAAATTGGCTGTTTTCACATATTTGACTGTAGAATCCTTATTATTTATCCTATTGAGACGGGGTTTGTTTTATGTTATTACTAATAAAATTGCACAACTGTGTTATGTCGACAAATTTGAGGTAGCATTTACCGTTCTTGAGAAACAAGAGGCCCAAAGGGGACAAACAGAAAAAAATGAATTTTAAAATTTTTTGTCGGATTTTGATGCAGTATTTTTCTGTAGGTTTCTTATAGCATGTTTAAACAGATACATTTAACAATTAAAACCATTTTGATAAACAAGAGGCCCAAAGGGGCTTCATTTGTTTCAGAATAAAGGGGCTGCATTGGGTGTTTTTATGGTATTGAACAACTTTTGAACTATGTAAGATAGACTTTTAATGCTTGGCAAGTGTATAGGTCTTGTCAAGAGGAACATAAATATGCAAAAAGTAGGTCAAAGGTCAAGGTCAAAAAGGGGTAGAATTGGGTATTTTCATATATTTAACTGTAGAATTTTGAGGCATATATAGTGTTTCACGGACACATCTTATTTTTCATTATTGAGCAAAATTAATGTCTGCTCAGTTTTTTACAGTATTTTACAGTCATTTGTGAATTATTTTACAGAGAACCTATAAATGGTTTAACACCTTTTATGGAGGCTGCAGCTGAAGGCCATGAAAAAATTGTCCAGTTATTTCTTCATCATGTAAGTTGTATGTAAATATCCTGAGCATGTGGATGATAACAGGCTATTGTCTATAATACTGTCATATTTTTGTCATCAGTAGTTGCTAACAATTTTAGAAACAATCTCAAAACCTCAAAACAGTATATACCAGTACAGGTACACAAAGTCATCTAAAATAAATAATCAAGAATCTTGTACCTTTTCAAATATTCTGAATGCTCTGTCTTGTTTTGTTGATATGTACAATTTTTTTGTCCCTTGCCGCAACGTGACAGAGGGACATAGTAATGGTCTGCGTCATTGCGTCCTTGTGTCACGTTTTTTGTGGGCGCAAATCCTCTTACACCACTGGACAGATTTTGCTGAAATTTTGTGTGATTGTTTGTCAACAACTGTAGTTGATCATATAATGCCGCCATTTTGATTTGGCAAATTTTACAGGAGTTATGGGACTTTATTGACTTAATGCATGCTACAGCTTCGTTACACTTTGTGGGTGCAACTCCTCTGAAACGACTGAACAGATTATGCTGAAATTTTGTTTGAACATTTGCCACCATATGTTCTTTATCATATTATGCCGCCATTTTGATTCAACAAATTTTACGATAGTTATGGGACTTTATCGACTTAATGCATACTACAACATAGGAAGACTTTGTGGACACATCTCCTCAAAATCCAATTAAGGGATTTTGCTGAAATTTTGCCTGGCTGTTTTCCACCTAGTGCAGTTGATCATAACCTGCTGCCATTTTGATTCGCAAAATTTAACATGAGTTATGGGACTTTATCAACTTGTTGCATACTACAAGATAGGAAGACTTTGTGGAAGCAACTCCTGAAAATCCAGTAAAGGGATTTTGCTGAAATTTTGCTTGGTTGTTTGCTGGTACCTTATGTAGTTGATCATATTATGCTGCCATTTTGATTTGAAAAATTTTACTGAGTTATGGGACTTTATCGACTTAATGCATACAACAACATAGGAAAACTTTAGGTCCACTCGGACTTTATAGACTTAATGTATACAACAACATAGGAAAACTTTAGGTCCACAAAGGGGACGCAACTCCTCAGAAACCACTGTACGGATTTTGCTGAAATTTTGTATGATCGTTTGCCACCATATGTACTTGATCATTTTTTGCCGCCATTTTGATTCCACAATTTTTTTGGGAGTTATGGGACTTTATCGACTTAATGCATACTGCAAGACAGGTCTGCTTTGTGAACGCAATACAATAGTACCTCTAAATTTCCATTTACCTTGTAACACATTGCACTCCCACTTTACTGCAGCGGCAGGTGACACATAGCTATGCGTAGCAATCTTGTTGGTTGATAAAACATAGTGGTTGATTAATAAAACTGTATTATGCATTTTTTTATAGCCATTAATATGTAAAATAAAGGCTGCATCATTTCATTTTTCATTTTACCCAGGTATCAGCCTCTTTCTTCATTTAGAACATGATGTGTGACTTAGGCTGACACCAGGTGCAAATGCTGCTCATTTTGAATTGGAGAAATGTTCTTACAGGTAGAGCACATAATATGTGCTACAGCCATCTACAGTTCTACAGTAAAAGTTGAACAGGATACACTATATTTTGATCGTTTACTATTTGATTACATTTTACTTTCAGAAAGTGAATGTGAATGCCAAGTCCTACAACAATGATACAGCAAGGTCACTAGCACTTATATATAACCATATAGCTATAGTCAACTTAATAGATAATTTTATCACTCCAGGTGTGTCGTTACGTTCAGAAGCAGGTAAGTAGGTAGATAGATTAGAATGTTACTCAGTTCCATGTATGTGGAGTACCTCACTAGGGAGTCAAACTCTGGGGTACTGGTATTTCATTGGGGAGGGCTTAGTAGTCTAGAAAATTATTTTAAGAAGAAGAAAAAGAAGAACTTTTTATTATCCATAAAAATGGGCCTGTGAGGGTATGATACAAAATATATACATAGAACAATATATGTAGATAAGGACAATTTATCCTGCCTGTAAGTCCAACATGTAAATTTATGTTTTCTACATTTTCTGAAATTATGTATATGTGCATATTGTCAGGAATTGCTCACTGAACTAAAATTTTATAAGATACATGTGATGAAGACGTAGATTTTGACTTTGCAAGGGGATTGTTTAATGCAGACCCCTTTAC
>MJUU01067928.1:275680-288509 GCA_002080025.1 Modiolus philippinarum | reverse complement strand
GGGGGGGTTATATAGGAATCACCCTGTCTGTCCGTGTGTCCGTCTGTTTATCCGTCCGTCGGTCCACACTTCTTGTAAGCGCAACTCCTCTTAAACCACTTGAAGGATTTTGATGAAACCTTACACAAAGGAAGGACATTATACGGAGATGTGCATGAAGTAATATAATTATTGTCCAAAAACAGGAAGGCGAGATAATTTGACTTTGACTTTATTTCATAAATTCCCTATGTATGGGTTAACTTGTAAGCGCAACTCCTCTTAAATCAATGAAAGGATTTTGATGAAACTTTACACAAAGCAAGGACACTATATGGAGATGTGCATGAAGGAATATAATTGTTGTCCGAAACCAGAAAGGGGAGATAATTTGACTTTGACTTTTCGTAGATTCCCTATGTATGAGTTACCTCATAAGCACAACTCCTCTTAAACCGCTTTAAGGATTTTGATGAAACTTTACACAAAGGAAGGACAGTATATGGAAAGTGCATGAAGGAATATAATTTAAGTCCGAAACCAGAAAGGGGGATAATTTTACTTTGACTTTTCTTAGATTCCCTATGTACGGGTTACCTTGTAAGCGCAACTCTTCGTAAACCTTTAAAGGATTTTGATGAAACTACACAAAGGAAAGACTCTTTAATGAGATGTCGATGAAAGAATATAATTATTTGACTGGGACTTTTGTTGATTCCTTCTGCAATGATTTTTTTGACAATTTTCAAAGAAATAATTCAAGGCGTAGATATTGAAATCAAGCTGGGGGAGTGAAACACTCTTTTCATTGTATTTCTCTCGAAAAATTGTTTTGAAAGTATTGTAATGAAATTACTTTAACTCTTATGATTTTTGTGTAAAATGTCAAAGAGGCAAAAAAGGAGTAAATTTTATTTTTGTCTGATTTTGACAGAGTATTTTCATTGGCTCACTTACGAAAAGTTTTTTCTTGAAGATTATATCATTGTGTCCATACTTGTATTGTGGCCACACCTGTATTGTGTCCACACGCATTTAAATTTGCACTTACCATAGCAATTCAGGGTTCATTGAGTGGGGGGTATATTTGGCTGCCATTCGGCGACAGCTCTTGTTATTGCCTTGTTACACATACTTTTATATATTTGACACTCAAAAATGTTATTTTTCATGAATTATAGAATATATGTACAATATGTCTTACCATTTTAGGATCCAACCACAAATGCATATTTACTTGTTATATTTCAGGTCTAGATGGAGATTTGAGTTCATCAGATGATAATCTTCCACAGAAGAAAAGACACCAGTCTAGAAGGTCCAATAACAAAGGAGGACCCAGTATAAGAGATGGACCTGATGCTATAGCAAGACTTATAGATAGATCCCGAAACCCAAACAGTAATTCTGGAGGTATGTAACATTTATAAATTAACTACTAGGGTGTTGTTTTATATACAGTGCTATGATTCCTTTAAAAGAATTAACTCTGTCGTCTCACACTGAAAATGGCCATTTACGGAAGAATTTATGTTTAAACACATGAATAGTAATGTCAGCATAAGGTTTACAGATATGGGATTTCAGTGATTATTTTTCTTGGAATTCCTTTCTTTTTAGCTCACTTGACCCAAAGGGTCAGTGTGAGCTATTGCTATCACTTTGCATCCGTCGTCTGTCGTCCGGTGTTAACTTTTCACTTTTTCATCTTCTCCTCTGAAATCACTTAAGCAAATTCAACCAAACTTTACAGGAATGATGTATGGAAGGTCCTTCACAAAGATTGCACGATTTGTTCCAATATGTTAAAAGAACATGGCTGCCAGTGCAGATCTGAGTTTTAACATTGGACCCTATGGGAAAAACATAATTTTCAACATCTACTCAGAAACTATTGAAGCAAATTAAAATAAATTGTACTGAAATGATGTATGGAAGGTCCTTTACAAAGATTGCACATTTCATTTCGGTTCGACAAAAAAAAAGGCTGCCAGCCTGAAACATAGTTTAACATTGTCCCTATGGGAAATTCACATTTTCATCTTCTCCTCTGAAACCACTGAAGCAAATTCAACCAAACTTTACAGGAATGATATATGGAAGGTCCTTCACAAAGATTGCACATTTTGTTCTGATTCGATAAAAAAAAAAAACATGGCAGCCAGTGCAGATCTTAGTTTTAACATTGGACCCTATGGGAAAAACCTCATTTTCAACATCTGCTCTGAAACTATTGAAGCATATTTAGCTAAACTGTACTGAAATGATGTATGGAAGGTCTTTTACAAAGAATGCCCATTTTATTCCGATTCAACAAACCATCATGGCCGCCGGCATTGAACATTGGCCCTATGGGAAATTCATATTTTCATCTTTTCCTCTGAAACCACAGAAGCAAATTTAGTAGTCTAGAAAATTATTTTAAGAAGAAGAAAAAGAAGAACTTTTTATTATCCATAAAAATGGGCCTGTGAGGGTATGATACAAAATATATACATAGAACAATATATGTAGATAAGGACAATTTATCCTGCCTGTAAGTCCAACATGTAAATTTATGTTTTCTACATTTTCTGAAATTATGTATATGTGCATATTGTCAGGAATTGCTCATTGAACTAAAATTTTATAAGATACATGTGATGAAGACGTAGATTTTGACTTTGCAAGGGGATTGTTTAATGCAGACCCCTTTACGGTAGATGTAGAGCTATTCCTTTTTGATAGGAATGGAGTAAAAATATCCATTTTTCTAACTTAAATGTTATTTATCTGTTTTTCTTTGTCCTTTACATCATTGCCATATATTCACTCTTATCCATTCTATTCCTGTCATAAAATAAAGTTCTATAAATACACTGGGAGAGTCTTATATCAGCCAGTTACTGTATCAATCTTGATTTGAAAAATAATACTTTTTTATACCCCCGCAAGCAAAGTTTGGTGCGGGGGGGTGCGGGGGGATGTGTTATATAGGAATCACCCTGTCTGTCCGTGTGTCCGTCTGTCCCTATGGACCCTATGGGAAAAACCTCATTTTCAACATCTGCTCTGAAATTATTGAAGCATATTTAGCTAAACTGTACTGAAATGATGTATGGAAGGTCTTTTACAAAGAATGCCCATTTTATTCCGATTCAACAAACCATCATGGCCGCCGGCAGTGAACATTGGCCCTATGGGAAATTCATATTTTCATCTTTTCCTCTGAAACCACAGAAGCAAATTTAACCAAACTTTACAGAAATGATGTATGGAAGGTTCTTTACAAAGATTGCTCCTTTTGCACGGATCTGACAAAAGAAATGTCTCCAAGCACAGAACTTCTTTTAAAATTGGACCCCTATAGGAAAACCTCATTTTAGCTCACATCATGAAGTGAGGGGGGCTTATGTGATACCCGTAGCATCTGTGTCGGCGTCCGGTTAGGAAGAATGGTTAAGGTCCATTCCTGCTTACTGACATGCCCCACATCAACCATATTGGTATGCCTGATGCATTTTTGGATGACAACTTGAATGCATGCCTCGGATGCTGTCTCTGACCTACATTTTACGCATGAGTGACTTGGTAAGGTAGAATGGTTAAAGTAATTCGCTCTTACTGACAGGGCCCACATCAGCTGTACTGGTATGTATGATGTATTTTGGGATGACAACAACAATGCATGCTTCGGATGCTGTCTCTGACCTACATTTTACACATGAGCAACTTGGTTAGGTAGAATGATTAAAGTCCATTCATGCTTACTGACAGGGCCCACATCAACCTTACTGGTATGTATGATGCATTTTGGGATGACAACAAAAATGCCTGCTTCTGATGCTGTCTCTGACCTACATTTTATGCATGAGCGACTTGGTTAGGTAGAATGGTTAAAGTCCATTCCTATTTACTGACAGGGCCCACATCAACCATAGTGGTATGTATGATGCATTTTGGGATGACAACAACAATGCATGCTTTGGATGCTGTCTCCGACCTCCATTTTACACATGAGCGACTTAGTTAGGTAGAATGGTTTAAGTCCATTCCCGCTTACTGAAATGTCCCACCTCAATCATAGTGGTATGTATGATGCATTTTAGGATGAGAACAACAGTGCATGCTTTGGATGCTGTCTCTGACCTACATTTTATGCATGAGCGACTTGGTTAGGAAGAATGGTTAAAGTGCATTCCCGCTTACTGACATGGCCCACATCAACCATATTGGTATGTATGGTGCATTTTGGGATGACAGCAATGCATGCTTCGGATACTGCCTGTGACCTTCATTTTACGCATGAGCGATTTGGTCAGGTAGAATGGTTTTAAGTTTATTCCTGCTTACTGACATGTCCCTTAGCAACCATATTGACATGTATGATGAATTTTGGGATGACAACAACAATGCATGCTTCAGATGCAGTCTGTAAACTACATTTTATGCATGACCGAATCTGTTAAATAGAATGATTTCAGTCTATTCCTGTTTACTGACATGTGCAACATGTGACAATGCTGTGCAACGAGGTGAGCTTAGCAGGTTGTGGCTGCTTTCTATGTTTTGTCATATGCCCTAAAACTATTGAAGCAAATTCAGGCAAGCTAAGATTTCTTATTTTGTTTTGATCTGATAGAAAACCCCCTGCACAGAACATATTTTAACACTGGATCTTATAGAATAAATATCAGTTTCATCCCCTGCTGCAAGCATTTTGTCAGGTGAGCGATTCAGGCTCAGTTTCTGAGCCTCTAGTTTAAAGCCTAAACTGTCATTTTGGTGTCTGATGACCAGTGGCCAATCTGGACTTTCTGCTAAAGGGGGCCTGACCAATTATTTTTTCATAAGGGAGGCCCGGAGCCAAATTAAAAATTTTTTTTTAGGAATTTCGAATATTTTCAGACCGAAGATGGGCCCTGGCTCGCCTGGATCTGCCACTGGTGACTCCTTTAAACTATTGGGATTTGATTGTTTGATTGATTGATAATTCTTTAATGCGACCTTTAGCACTATTTCAGCTTTGAATATTTGAGATAGGAAGTAATCATGGCAATAGTGAATCAGATTATAAGTACAATAACAATTCTTGAAATTCAGAACAAAACAGGTTATTTAATATCATTCAACATCATCATTAGCATACTATGTTGCACGTTGATGGTCCTACAACACAATTATAGCAGTATTTGTTATAAAGCAGTTAAGGACCAGATGCTAGGTAGAGCTGCTGATTGATTGATTTATCATCCTTCCCCATGGTTATATCAGCCTGCAGGGCCTTTCCGCAAAAGCTGTGTCCGGTTGACCTGGATATATCAAGCGATTCTCCCAACGTTTCAAAGGCAATAAATTTTATTCAAGTTTTCACTCGAAATCAAACCGATGAAAATAAACATCTATTGCATTTGCTCTTTCCAATTATGCATTCAAAACTGAATCATGGTTACACAAATAGATAAACTAGACGTCAGTAAAACTGTTGAAACTGGGTCATTGATACATTTGTATATCCTGCAGAGCTTTGATGTTTTCACATTATGACTTCATGAAAGCTCCAAGGAACGGTAGAATATCGTAACAACCAAATGTTGCTGCAACATTCAAAATTGACATTATTTCGAGTAGTTCGGACAAAAATCATCCAGTTACAAAATCTTTTTCGAAAAAATGATAAAAAAATTTTCAAAACATGTTTGTGATGCTGAAAATTGCTGAAAAGGCGAAAATGACTTGTTTGGCAAATTTCCCGCGCAACTTTGAAAATTTGAAACCTCAGTTCATAAAATACATATCTAAATTACAAAATAAAGGATGATAAACAAGTTATCAGGCTTTTGACAGCTGATGTATGGTAAAATATCACCCCGCTCGCCAGAATATGAAGCTTAGGGCTCGTTCGCTACGCTCACTCGCCCCTGTGCTTCGTATTCTGGCTCAAGAGTTGATATTTTATGGTACATAGCTGCCAAGAGCCCGATAACATATACGCATCAACACATGTCTATATAGAGGACAATATAGTTGTCAGTCATATTCACTAACTAATTTTCTACAATGTGCTTTGCCATATGTCTGTATATATATATATATATATCCATTACATTACTGATCACTGTATGCCTCCAGGGTCAGGGAGGTGAAACATGATTCTTTCTAAAATAACTGTGAAATATATTATTTGTAGATACATGTGTTCCAAAAGGTTATGTTACATTTCCTCAGTCTGGTGAGGAAACAACTCCTCAATTATCTTACAGAGATGTTACCTCTCCTATCAACATGCAGGACTATGCTTTAGATAGCTCAGGTGGTAGAGGTATGTGTAATGTAGACTGAATTATGTTAGGCCAGCAAAAAAAAATATATGTTGTTTTCCAGTTACAGGACATTTGAAAATAGGGTTGGTAGGTCTGCAGAAAGTTGTTGTTTTTTTTGCTCCGTAATTTTCGTCCATTGCATTGTATGCGTGTCATTGCCGTATTTCCATTATTTAGTCATACCGCTAAAATAGGAAGTGCAATCTGACAAGTAAAAATGGCGGATTTGACAACTGAAGTCGGGAATCCTGTGCTTTTAACAATTCTTAGTGAATTTTCTGATGAATAATGCTAGCGGTTGTAGAAATAAACAAATCTTAGTGTTGTTTCTACCCACAAAACTACCGCTAAAATGGTGAGGTCACAAAAGCCAAAGGACATTTTGAAGTATGGAAAAAAATGCTAGGGTCAGTCGGGTAACTGGAAACACACATATTTTTTTATTTGGCCTTACATTTCCCCCCTCTAGTGAGGAAAAAACTCTTCAATTATCTCACAGAGATGTTAACTCTCTTATCAACATGCAGGACAATGCTTTAGATAGCTCAGGTGGTAGAAGTAGGTGTAATATAGGCTTACTTATGTTACATTCCCCCTGTAGTGAGGAAATCTTACAGAGATGTTACCTCTCCTATCAACATGCAGGACTATGCTTTAAATAGGTCAGGTGGTAGAGGTAGGTGTAATGTAGGCTTAATTATGTTGCATTTCCCCCTCTAGTGAGGAAACAACTCAGTTATCTCACAGAGATGTTACCTCTCCTATCAACATGCAGGACTATACTTTAGATGGCTCAGGTGGTAGAGGTAGGTGTAATGTAGACTTAATTATGTTACATTTCCCCCTCTAGTGAGGAAACAACTCCTCAATTATCTTACAGAGATGTTACCTCTCCTATCAACATGCAGGATTATGCCTTGGGTGGTAGAGGTATGTGTAATGTAGACTTAATTATGTTACATTTCCCCCTCTAGTGAGGAAACAACTTCTCAATTATCTTACAGAGATGTTACCTCTCTTACCAACATGCAGGACTATGCCTTGGATAGCTCAGGTGATAGAGGTAGGTGTAATGTAGGCTGAATTATGTTACATTTCCCCCTCTAGTGAGGAAACAACTCCTCAATTATCTTACAGAGATGTTACCTCTCCTACATGTATCAACATGCAGGACTATGCTTTAGATAGCTCAGGTGGTAGAGGTTAGTATTAAATCAAATACATGATATAACAGCTTTTATGATTAGGCCCTGTTGACACTATCAGAGTTTCCTTTAAAAACTTGGTCTAAGTCAGAATTGATTACGAAAGACTGTATTGAATTTGAGTTTTGAAAATTGTTTGATTTACAACATATGTCTCTTCATAAATCAGTTTGGATTGATAAGTGAAACAGTTAACAACTATATGTATGTATGAACTCAAATATAGATCCAATGCCTAAATATTTCTAGTAAAATATTGCAATTTCAATTCTCAAGTTACCATTATAAAAAAAATAAAAGAGGATGTCTGTATGAATGGAGAATTTTAGCAGTTTTATTATGATATGGTACAGTCTTGACACATGCCCCATGACAATACAGAAATCTGATTTTCTTTCAACCTATGTATTAAGACACCTCCTAACCCCTATGCTTACTTATGTATGCACTTTGTTTATTCAGAGATAAATTACCCATCATTCCATGTTTTTCAGATTCCTGTGACAATGATCCTGATGATGATGGCAATGCATTTTCTAAAACTGGTGCATTAACGATAAAGAGTAGTTCTGGATCTTCAGGTGGACTTATAACTGCTCTTGGACTAAGTCGTGATAATAGTATTGACAGTGATGACTATCAACCTCATAGTAGTATATCTTCACATGATGGAAGTGTAGGTGGTGCCATGGGAAACCTCTCCCTAGGTGGCAGCACTGGTAGTTTAAATGGAAGTGCATTATCTCCAGCAACTAGTATTAATTTTGACCTTCATAAAGATGACAATATAAATGTACCTCAAGTGAACAATGCATTTAAAGTGCCACCTAGTGATTTTTTGCCAAAGCAAGGGCAGACAACTACAGAAAATATAAACAATATGAAACCTAGTGATGTTGGTATTAATTACAGTAATAAATCTATTACAAACAATGGTGCTACATTAGAAGATTTAAATAAAAAAGGATTTCCAAATATAGGTGCAGATTTTGGTAATCAGCTTGGACAATTATTTCCACAAAATCCCGGTGCAATGGTTGAACAACCTTTTTTTCAACATAGAAAGGTTGGTAGAAATTCTTATAGAAATACATGTAGCATGAATTACTGGTTATCAATTAAAAAACACAATGTCTTATGTATGAAATTAGGTATTTTTAAGTAAATTAATATGAACTTTAAGTGACACAAAAACACAACCTTTGAATAATGACAATAATCTGTCAATTATACATGATCCATGTTGAAACATGAACTCAATACAGGACTTGATAAAGGAAGGTTTATGAATGGAAAAAATTGGCTGTGTAATTTTTGAATTTTCATATTTCTTTCAATCCTTATGAAGTTTGCATAGAAACATTCTTTAAATTCAGAAAATTTTTATACAAGATAAATTATTAGGTATTTCGATGCAGGTATGTCACAGTGACGTCATAAGCACAATGCAAACATTTGATCATATTCAACCAATTTCTGGACAGATTTTGTTCCAAATAACTTTGGTAGCATCCCACCATCCAATGTTTCTTGGTGTTATTGTATCTATTTAAACCAGTTACAGTCAATCTTGTTTGAATTTTTTTTAGGGTGCAGCAAATATTACCTGGCATGATGTTTTAATATTTGTATCAAAATGAGACAGAATGTCATTTTCTGATAGGTACAGAATAAAAGTTTTGTTTCTCATAGGAAAAAATGTTGACGACAATAAAGGACGAGCCCACTTGTTGGCCAGTCTATTTTTGGAGACAATATTTGAACTATCAGAAACAAAACTTGTATTATTCTTTTTATTGGTAATTGACTACATCATTTGAAAAAAAAACATACTGAAAAATGGAAATTAATTTTCAAGAAATCAGGAAATTAACTATTGATTAGTATAAGAATTTGTATGATTCTTACAGCTTTTGTAGAAGTATATTTTTTGCTTACATTTATGTGCTGATTGACAAAGTAGGCATGGCCTAAGACACTTTTTGCCAATATTTTTTCATATTCAGGCAGCAGTAAATACTGAAAATATTTGCCTCACTAGATCAAAAGAAATTCATACAAGTTACTGATAAAACATGATACTGTATTTTAGAACAGAACGGATAGTCCATCAGATCTACCAACGTTACTAGAACAGTTAAGTCTGACAAAATATTTACCAGTGTTCGAGGAACAGGACATTGACCTCCAAGTTTTCTTATCACTGACAGATAATGATTTGAAGGAAATTGGCATACAGTAGGTGAAAATTTATACTTATATCAGTTGGTGCAGGAAGTGTTGTTCAGTTTTGAAATTCTGTATATAGATAATGATTGGAAATTGCATTTTTACCAAAATATACATGTACGTGTACAAGCAACTTTCAAACAAAAAAATGTTACACTATTGCCACCACTTGGGGATGTGGTCCATTAATTTTTCAAATTTTGGGATTACCTCTGAAAATATATTAAGTAAACTGAACCAAACTTAAATGGAATGATGTCTTGAAGTTGCTCTGTTAAAATCGATCAGATAAAAGCAAATCCCTTTATTAGCTTTTCACTTTTAATCATGTTCTCTGAAACAAACTGAGCAAATTTTACAGGAATGATGTTTGTTTGATCACAAACAAATAGCTCTCATAAAGTTCAGGTTAGGCAACAAGCTTCTCTATAATTACAAAGGCAAACTGAGCAAAAGTGGCAGCAATGATGTTTGTGAGAACCAAAACAATATTTCAGATTAAGATGAGTTATCATGGATCCAAGCCTTGTGGGTCAAGGGAAGGAGGGTATGCAATCATACAATGATGAGGCCACACAATGATGAAATATCACATTTTGATTTTTTTTCTTCACAAAAGAATTGGTGCACAGATGTGAGAACCACTTTCAGAACAGGTTAAAAATTTATTCATATTTGAATGTTTTAGGTTGTTTGGGCCAAGGAAAAAGCTCACTAATGCAATAGCTAGATGGCACAGTCAGGCTCCCACAGCTATAAGCAACCAGTTAGAACAGGCTTATGCAGACAGACTAGAAGGACAGTTACAAGAGATGGCTGTACAATTACATAAGGTATACAATAATTCAATTCCATTATTTTTAAGGTATACAATAATTCAATTCCATTATTTTTACCATTTCACTGGCATAAAGTTAAAAACAGCAGGACTTGTACACACAAAGGTTTGGACAACATTGGCTTTAATTAAGCTAAATATCAAACCCCTTAAATGTCAAAAAGTCATATTAAGGTCAGTGGTTGTCTGCATCAAATGCTGTTCAAGTTACATTGTATGTGACTAAGGACCATGTTACTTTTTTGTGGGATCAGTTTCTCCATAATGAAGTGCTAGGTCAATGATACTTTAATTTACAAATATATGTATGTAGGTATTGGGTATAATATGACTGTCTACCTTATGGACTTTGACTTTGACTTCAATTTTATTGGCCAACTGCTATGGTTAAGTTTATTAGTGTAATCAACAACTGTTGTATGTAAATATGGTTGGCTGATAATTTTTGGTATGTAAATTGGACTTTCATATGTGTAGTTCTTGAGAGGCTGTAGTATTGCATAGAACATGACTTTAATTTTGAAGTTAGTGTTTGTGAATATATCAGTTTCTCAAAGATTTTTAATCTTAGTTCAGATTGGCATTACACGAATTAAGGTATACACTTACTGCCATTTCAAAATTTTTTGAGTTTTTTTTAGAAAAAAGAGCTTTTCTGTCGAAAAAAAAATATGTGGAAAGCAAAATTTAATACGCAACCCCTATTTTTTGTTTAATTTTTTTTCTTAAGCATGGTCACGCTTCAGGTTTTTGAAACTGACACTGACTTTCAGAATTCTCTTATTTTATCCATCATGATGCATTAGAAAATTTTGCACACTGACCCTCACTTTTCTTTTCAAAATATAATAGTATACATCTGCAATAGACTTTTGGCAAAATTTGATGAAATTCTTGATATTCCTTCATTGCATTCCAATGGTTGGTTGTCTAGATGCAAAGTGAATGAAAAGTCTAGAGAAGTTCTGTTTCCTGCCAAAATTTAAGGCGTTTAAATCTCAAAACCTATCGCTTTTTATTAAAATGATGTATGATCCATATTCTAACAAATAAAAATTTTAAATCTTTGATAAATAAACTTGAGGAATGATCATCCTTAAATAGGTAATTAAAAGTGTTTTTTAATTCATGCATATATTTATTGTTGGAAATATTTAAAAGGAATTTAAAAGGGCATAATATCCAAGATTTTGACTTTAGGTTTAATTAAGTGATTGTGAATTTTTTGTCATATTTTTCTGGAATTGTTACCAAGTTGCAGATTTTATAATGGTTTAACTTGTTCATGATGTTACCTGTAATAGTTTTTAGCTCACTTGGCTGTAGCCAGGGTGAGCTTTTGCCATCACTTGGTGTTCTTTATCTGCCTGTTGTCCATCCTATGAAAAAATATTCAAAGATCTTTTTGTCAGAAACTCTCAGTCGAACCAGAACCAAGCATAGTCACAATGATCCTTAGATATTTCCTTCCATAAAAGTTATCCAACAGCTTCATACCTCAGCCAAGATGGAGTCCAGCATGGTGGATTATAGTTTAAAGTAAGACACCATTTAAATATTTTTGTCCACCAATCAAGTTTTAACGATATTTGACTACAACATTCCATTGGTGGTCCCCTTCAAAATTTGTGCCTGGGTAAGTCTGCATCCTATCCAAGGTGGAGAACATAGTTTTACATTGGATCCTATTGGAAATTCCATTCATATCTGTTAATCAACCATGGTCCAGATGATACAGGCTCTTTAGAGACTCTTGTTTGATTACAAATTATTTTGTTTTGCCTATAATGAGAGTATGAAAACAGTTTGTTATATTACAGAATAACATTGATACTCTATTTTTCCATGGTCTTTCCTCTAGTCCAACAGTGCAGACTTCTTTTAATGACTTATATAATGGTTTACAAACTATATAATTTTAGGCCTATGAACAAGTAGAGACAGTAAAAGCACAGGTATTACAGGAACAACAGATAAGAAGTGTTACAGAGGCTTGTTTGACCGAAGAAAGAGGGGTGTGGCAACATGTTCAACGATTGATTGTAGATACTCGAAAAAAATTGGA
The DNA here is from genome assembly GCA_002080025.1 of Modiolus philippinarum. Lineage (NCBI taxonomy): Eukaryota > Metazoa > Mollusca > Bivalvia > Mytilida > Modiolidae > Modiolus > Modiolus philippinarum. Next base: position 275,891 of record MJUU01067928.1, on the reverse strand, counting down.
AGAAATGAAAGATTCATTACGCAAGTTAAAGTACGTTGTAATCCTTAACCTTGACTTTCTGTGTGTTGTTTTGATTGTCTTTTTTGATCGTTTGCCAAGATATTTATTTCATATGAAAACATAACATATAGGCATTTGTTATCTGGTGAAAAGATCTCGGTATAGACGATTTCACGATAACTGCGGTCCTGGATTTTGCACATGCGCTCAT
>MJUU01067928.1:257692-267720 GCA_002080025.1 Modiolus philippinarum | reverse complement strand
GCTTTCTAATGTCATGACCCTGTCAGTTGAAATGCACTATAAAGAAAAACAGGTGCTTCAATTTGAAAAACCAGATTGACCAAAATCATATTTTTGAATTTAAACAATGATTTAGTGAGAAAATAAAGTAATTCACACAGATTTGAAAGAATTTGGTGATCATTTAAAAGAATTACCCAAGAAAAATGATTGCACACCCCCCCTTAACGGAAAATTTATCATTGGTAAACTTCTGGTGATTTCGGAAGAATGGTTTTTCATTGCACGGAATCTCTTCGGATTAAATAAAGTGCATCTTTGCTGATATAATTGATCCTGCAATTTAAATGGATAAAACGCTCTAACGGTGAAATGATTTTACATAAACACAAGAGTGTTTCGGTTGCTTGAACGGCATGTAAACAAATATCTGATACGGACGCATGCGCAACAGGTGATGAATGGACAAAACGAAAGTAGAATTGACAAAAGCTTCGTTCAACGTGTGAGTTTTGTGTTTCACTGTCTGTGCATTGTCAGAGGCCTTATTCTGGGTTTGTTTTTTGACGAGCTATATTTTTAACGGTCCGAAGATTTGTTTTAACTCGTTAACTGAAGTCGTGTAACTCTAGGCTTTAGACGCCGTATTTTTTTCATCACTGAAATGAAACAACCTGTTGCCGTTGCTTGCTCGTTTATAGACTTTTAGTCCACATTAATATCGTTAATTTTACCTTGAAAATTCTAGTCTTGTAGTCACTTTTAAAATATTAAGAGTTCAGTTCAGCTCTACAGAGCTTATGTTTTGCCTGTACTAAATCTGACTATAAATAAAGTTTGTCTTTGTCATATAGAAAGGGAGATAATCATTATGTACGAACTGTTGTGGGATAACCGTTACTTTTATGAGCAGGTGACATTTTGATGTCTTTAGAATTTGCATTTAGTTCAAATAGTGCTGGCTTGTCAGGAATTTTTATATGTTGTGACTGTACTATCTATCTTTCTTCTTTTCAATATTTTACCCCAAGACTGTTTGATAGTAAACAAGTGTGGATAGTTTACTGCACACTTTTAAAGCAAAATAGAAAGGATAAATGACAAGAGGAGCTTGTACCAAGTCTACTTAGATCTTTGAAAGCAACCTTTCTATAAGGGCTTTAAACACTTTGATTAAAAAAGGGGCCGAAAGGGGCAAAATTGGGCGTTTTCACAAATTTGGCTGTAGAATATTTATTATTTATTGGATTTTGATGGGGTTTCTTTTGTTATGTTCCTAATTAAATTTCCTATCAGTAGTATGTCAACGGATTTTATGTGGCATGTACTGTTCAGGAGATAAAAGGGGTCCAAAAGGGGCAATTTTGAAAAATTTTATTTTATTCATTTTAAGTCCGATTTTGATGCAGTTTTTGGCAATGGATTCCTTTTGAAAATAAACAAAGAGATGCACCATCAGATTTTTGACAATTTGTTTCTTTTCCCAGCTATGAGGGGCCAAATGGGGACAGAATTGAAAATCTGCAGATTACCTAAAATTTTTATTTTTCATTGGATTTCAATGGGTTTTTTTCCTTGGATTCCTCTTGATATAAGCTATCAGTAGTATGTCAACAGATTTTGCATAGCTCTTACCGTTTCCAAGCTACAAGGGGTCAAAGGGGCCAAAATTGCAATTTTTCGAATTACTGTGGAAGTACTTTTATTCGTGGACATCAATTTTCGTGGTTTTCATAAATATCATTATTTCATGGGCACTTAAATTCGTGGTTTCGAGTTTTGTGCATTAAAACACTAGGATAAAATGCATTTCGTTGGGATCTTATTTCCGTGGTTTTAACTAACCACGAAATCCACGAAAATTGGAACCCCACGAACAATAGTACTTTTACAGTATGTGCAATCTTTATTTTTCATCGGATTTCTATTGTAATTTCTTCTTCGGATTCCTGTTGATATAAGCTTTATGTATAATGTTGACATACCTCTTACCATTTCCAATATATATAAGGAATTTTAAGAGCTATTTTTTATTTTCCTTAGTTTGTATACAGCTAATTACTGGGTCAAGCTCTTAATTGTGTCCATTCAATTACTGTATCAAGCTTTTTATTGTGTCCTCATTCATTTTGAATTGCACTTGTTCAAAATTCAGTGTTCGACATGCTGCAGTCGTATCATGCTGCGCTCAGCATAGCCCTTTATTCCCTATATTGAACATACTGAAAATTTTCGTCACACTTTTCTCAGCTACTGTTGGGCCGATTTATTTCATATTGGTATTTGACTTTATATGTAGGGGTATACCTTGCCTGCCATTTTGGTCACCTTTTGATATCAACTTCCCTATATTGAACATAGTGAAAATTTCCGTTGCACTTTTCTCAGCTACTTCTAGGCCGATTTTTTAGCTCACCTGGCTATGCCAGGGTGAGCTTTTGCAATCACTTTGCGTCCGTCGTCCGTCTGTCAGTCGTCCGTCCGTCCCTAAACTTTTCATTCAAAGATATTCTCCTCTGAAACCACTGGGCCAATTGAAACCAAACTTGGCCACAATAGTCCTTGGGTGGTCCCTAACAAAAAAGGTGTTTTTTAGGTCCGCCCGATTTCCAAGATAGCAGACAGCAGGAAACATAGTTTTAACATTGGAGCCTATGGGAAAACACTTTCTTCTCTGAAACTACTGAGCCAATTGGAACCAAACTTGGCCTCAATAGTCCTTGGGTGGTCCCTTACAAAAAAGGTGTTTTTTTTAGGTCCGCGTGATTTCCAAGATGGCCAGCGGGAAACATAGTTTTATCATTGGACCCTATGGGAAAACATTTTCAAAGATCTTCTTCTCTGAAACTACTGAGCCAATTGGTACCAAACTTGGCCATAATAGTCTTTGGGTTGTCCCTTACAAAAAAGATGTTTTTCAGGATTGCGCTACAATCAACATGATCGTCAGAGGGGGACACAGTTTTAACATTGAACCCTATGGGAAAACATACATTCAAAGATATTCTTTTCTGAAACTACTGGGCCAATTGGAACCAAACATGGCCACAATAGTCGTTAGGTGGTCCTTTGCAAGAAAGTTGTTTTTCAGGTCAGTGCTTTATTCAAGATGGCCGCCAGCGGGAAACATAGTTTTAACATTGGATCCTATCGGAAAACATTTTCAAAGATCTTCTTCTCTGAAACTACTGAGCCAATTGATACCAAACTTGGCCACAATAGTCTTTGGGTGGTTCCTTACAAAAAGGTGTTTTTCAGGATATCGCTACATTCAACATGGCTGCCAGCAGCGGATATAGTTTGACATTGGACCCTATGGGAAAACACATTCAAAGATCTTCTCCTCTGAAACCACTGGGCCAATTGGAACCAAACTTGGCCACAATAGTCCTTAGGAAGTCCTTTGCAAAAAATGGGTTTTTTCAGACCCTATGGGAAAACACTTTCAAAGATCTTCTTCTCTGAAACTACTGAGCCAGTTGGAACCATACTTGGCCACAATAGTCCTTAGGTGGTCCCTTGCAAAAAAGGTGTTTTTCAGGATCGCACTACATTCAAAATGGCCGCCAGCGGGGGACATAGTTTTAACATTGGACCCTATGGGAAAACACATTCAAAGATCTTCTCCTCTGAATGTACTGAGCCAATTGGAACAAAACTTGGCCGCAATAGTCATGGAGTGGTCCCTTGCAAAAAGGTGTTTTTTCAGGTCAGCGCGATATCCAACATGGCAGCCAGCAGGGAACTTGGTGTTTCCCATGGGGTCCTATGTTAAACTAACAGAGGTCTTCTCCCCCTTAAGTAATTAGGGATATATGATTTATAGTTTGATTATATATAAGGGCTCTTTAACATAAAATGTCTATGTTAATCAAGGGCCAGGTAAGTGTAAAGGCTCTTGAGAGCCTCTTGTTTCAAATTTGGTATTTGACCTTATATGTAGGGGAATGTGTCATGTGCCATTTTGGTCTCCTTATGATATCAACTTCCTGTTTGGCCGGACTTAGTCCTTTTTCCCTATATTGAACATAGTGAATATTTTCTACGCACTTCTCAGCTCCTACTAGGCCGATCTATTTCAAATTTGGTATTTGACTTTATATAGAGGGGGAAAGCGTCATCTGGTATTTTGGTCGCCTTATGATATCAACTTCCTGTTTGGCGGCACTTAGCCATTTTTCCCTTTATTGAACATAGTGAAAATAGTGAAAATTTTCGTTGCACTCTTCTCAGCTACTGCTGGGCCGATATATTTGGTATTTGACTTTATATGTAGGGGGAATGTGTCGCCTGCCATTTTGGTCACCTTATGATATCAGCTTCCTTTTTGGCGGGACTTTTCCATTTTTTCTTTTTTAATGTGTAAAATAATACGAGTGGGGGTATATCTAGCACGACAACGCGTGCAACCTCATGTTGCATTTGATTCAAATTGAATGAAAACTATAGAGAACTTCAGTTTCCCACAAAAATTTCAGGTGCTTATATCTCAAAAATAGGCACACAGTCTAACTATGATGGCTTGAATACCCAAGGGACCAATAAAAACAGTTCCAGTTAGAGTGGTTTTTGGTATATGGAGGTCGAATTATGTTTCAACTTGAACAAAGGGACCACAATAAGGGTTCAAGACATCCATGGTGTTCAAGTTATTACTGTTCGAGCCATCATAGTTCTACTGTATTTTAAAACCTGATATTGTAAACTTAAGTAGTGAACATCCATAATATAATGGAAATGTAATAAGAAAACTTTCTTAAAAATTAAGTCATTTTTTTCAGACATGTTCAATCAGATATCAAGTCAAAGGTTTTACCAGAATTTAGAGATGATAAAAAATCACAGCCAACAGGAAATACAATACATGACACTTCATTGGACGATAAATCAAAAATTTCCTCCAGTGACAGAGCTAATACTGAAATGTTAATTGTGAAGACAGATCAATATACCAAAGAACTTCAGAAATGTTTATCCTCCGTTATCATGACAACAGACAGATTACTGGGTAGATCTAGTTCTACACAAAACAGAGATGGTGGATATACATGTACCTGACACAGGATTCTAAAACAGAAATGTTTATCCTCCGTTATCATGACAACAGACAGATTACTTGGTAGATCTAGTTCTACACAAAACAGAGATGGTGGATATACCTGACACAGGATTCTAAAACAGAAATGTTTATCCTCCGTTATCATGACAACGGACAGATTACTCGGTAGATCTAGTTCTACACAAAACAGAGATGGTGGATATACCTGACACAGGATTCTAAAAATAATCCAAAGGCGAAAAAGGTTCAACCGGTACAGATCACCTGTTGTCAAATACTTGCAGGAAAGTCTTGCTCCATTTAATGGATTAGAGTCCTTAGGGTATACTCAACATAATCTGTATGGTTTAATGTTAAACAGAAAGTCTCCCAAGGGTGGTACCCTTTGATGTTTGCCCCTTTCCAAAAAAACATCCAAACCAAGCAGGACTTGCTGAGAGCTATATAAAGCCACATGTAAACAACCAATCATAATATCAGCAGTATTAGCTCACCTGACCCTAAGGGTCAGTGTGAGCTCTTGCCATAACTTGGCGTCCGTCATCCATCCACCTGTTAACTTTTCCCATTTTCATCAACTCCTCTGAAACCACTGAAGCAAATTCAACCAAACTTTACAGGAATGATGTATGGAAGCGTTAACAAAGATTGCTCATTTTGTTCCGATCTGATAAAAAAATGGCAGCTAGCGTGGAACTTATATTTAACATTGGACCCTATGGGAAAACATCATTTTCATCAACTCCTCTGAAACCACTGAAGCAAATTTAACTTAACTTTACAGGAATGATGTATGGAAGGTCCTTTATAAAGATTGCTCATTTCATTCCCATCAGACAAAAAACATGGCCACCAGCGCGGAACTTATATTTAACATTGGACCCTATGGACAAACGTCATTTTCATCAATTCCTCTGAAAACACTGAAGCAAATTCAACCAAACTTTACAGGAATGATGTATGGAAGGTCCTTTACAAAGATTGCTCATTTCATTCTGATCTGACAAAAAAAAACATGGCACCAGCGCGGAACTTTTATTTAACATTGGATCCTGTGGGAAAAATGTCATTTTCATCAACTCCATGAGTCTTAAACCACTGAAGCAAATTCAACTAAACTATACAATAATGATGTATTGAAGGTCCTTTAAAAAGTTTGTTCATTTTGTTTCTATCAGACAAACAACATAGCAGCCAGCGCGGAACTTATATTTAACATTGGACCCTATGGGAAAAACATCGATCATTTTCATCAACTCGTTGGAAACCAATAAAGCAAATTCATTCAAACTTTACAGGAATGATGTATGAAGGTCCTTCAAAAAGATTGCTCATTTCATTTGAATCCGACAAAAAACATGGTCACCATGCAGAACATCGAAAACCCTGCTGTTAAGCATTTTGTCAGGTGAGCCATATAGGCTCAGTCTCTGAGCCTCTAGTATCATTCTTATTGTTGTATTTAGACGATGACATTAATTTTTCATATTTGAGTCAACTGACTTTCTTATTTTGCATATAAAGGACCATATCATGAGGGGTGTTCCATGAATAATTGAATCTTGGATTGGAAGGCATTTGATTTTAAAAATTGAATGGGCTGTAAAGAATGAAGTATAATACTTTTAAACCACTCCTACCCACATCTACATCTATATTTTCAGCCCTACCCTTCCAATGATTTATTGGAGTTGTTCACATGAAATAAGTGATGTTGTTTTGATATTTTACAGTCCCCTCTTACTCTCATTCAAGAAATGAGACTTCCGCTCAAAACGGTGCTAGGGGCCGTCTTGAACTTGCTATGAGGTATGAGTAAAGCTCATTGTTGAAGGACTCATGGCGACTTCAAGATGAAGAACAACAATAAAAGCGTTGTTCCATTGCTTATTTACCATGTATTTGTAGAGACTTTGTCTCATTTGCATTTACTCCATATCCCTTCATTGATAATAATAATAATAATTGTATTGTTTTTGTGTTGATAATTGTATACTCCTAGTTAAAAAGAATAGATTTATTGTATTAATTATAATGAATTCCAATCATGTACTCCTTTTCAAGATAAAAATAGAACTTCTTGTATTGCATTGGTCCTTTCAAACTCTCAGTTAAATGGTTAAATATTTTAAAAAAATTTTGTTTGAAATAAACTAACAGTACTTTTTGTTTTCTATAGTTTCTGGAGTCAAACAAGTTACATGATGTGATAACATTGTTATTGCATATTTTATCATGTCATGACTTCAGGACAGTGTAAATGCTTATTTTACAATATATTTTATTTGTTTTTCTATACATATTTATTTCAAACTCAGTTCCATTAGTTAGTGGGGTGTTTAGCAGTGGTTTCATTGACTTGAGCATAACAATGAGTCAGCAGTATTATATTTTTTTTAGCCAACCTAGCTATAGCCAGGGTGAACTTTTGCCATCACTTGGCATTTGTTGTCTATCCATTGTAAACTTTTCATTCAAAGTTTTGGTCTGAAACCACTTGGCAAGTCTAAACAAAACTTGATCATATTAAAAATTTCATTGTTCCCTTCTAAGTTTATGATTTTAGTGTTCATAGAATTCTTCCCAAATTGATAGGAAAAATGAGAGGATATGGAGTGAATGTACATGTGACAAAAACACACACGATACATAGAAAACTCCAGTTTATCAAGGACAGGGCTTTTATTCCTGTCTAGATAGTTCATTTGTGGTACCCACTTCATCCTAGACAGCTGCTAGAGGAAACATTGTTTAACATACATGTAGAACACTAAGTGAAATGCATTCACAGATCTTCTCTTCTGATACCATTTGAACAATTTTGAATAAATTTTATTATAATATTCCATGGGTATATTTCTTCCAAATATGCATTTTTTAGGAGTACATAAGTATTCTTACAAAGGACCCTATGGGAAAGTTTTTACATATTTTCTCCTCTGAAACGAGAAGACCAATTTTAACCTCACTTTGGTACAAAAGTCCTCAAGGTTGTCCACTTTAAAAATTGTGTAAATTATGTTCATGCTTCATGAAAGGTGGCAGCTATTAGGCAACATAATCTAATAAAGGACTGTTTATCCTATTGGATTATCAAAAGACAATGGTCCAGGTGAGCAAACAGGCTTTTTGGACTTTTAAGAGCCTTTTGTTTCTAGAAATGCTTGAATATTGATCAAAATAGCCGTCCATGACATTTTTGTTAAATTTTAGTAGATATTGTTAGGTCTTTCAAACATTTACATAGTATTTTAATTTTATAGTATAATATACATTTTGTACCGGAATATACTTTCTAATATAATAATTGTCTCAATAATGTATAATCATTATGATAATTAATCCTTGTAAACATGTATGACATTGTGTACCTATTTTAGCATTTATATTTTGTTGACGACATTTTACTTAATTATGTTCAAAATTGTTAAGCAATTGTTTTGTGCCAACCCTTGTCCAAATGTTCTTATGTTGAATGTATTACAGTTATGTCATGCTGTGCTTTATGTGGCATTTAAAGAGACAAATAGGAAACATGCCTGTATTATCTAGGTATGAAGACCTTAATCTCAACTTTTCTGCTAGTTATTGTGATTTTCATGATTTTTGCCTTTTGGCTTAACAAATTTGTGTCTTGTGACCTTGCCTTTTACACATGTAGGGAAAACTATTATTTATATAATAATGTTGTGTTATACGTTGACTTTGCGAAAATAGTAGCCAGGGTGATGGACAATAGTGCATGACCCAAAAGGGAGTGCACTACTGCCCATTACCTTGGCTACTATTTTCCATAGTCAATGTAAAACACAACATTAATATTATTATTATACTGACTGTTGGCTATTTTGAAAAGTTACATTGACAAATAGTTCTGTTCTGTTTAAAGTGTTTCACATTATGAAAAGTCAACAAAAATACTGCCAAAATAAAAAAAAAAAAAAAAAAAAAAAAAAAAAAAAAAAAAAAAAAAAAAAAAAAAAAAAAAAAACAGACAATAAAACTACAACAAAAACAAACAAAAAATACAAAGAACAAATCTTAGCACTGAAGCAGACGCCACTCTTTCAAATGATGACTAAAAACTTGATTACATCAATTGCACAAGTAATCACGCGGATAAGTATCACCCACTTGTTGGTCAGATCAAAACTCCACCTCCCACACATGATGATTGATGATGATTGTTGTAGAAATCAATAGTCTTCACAACAGCATTGCTTAATATTGCAATAGTGCAGTCAATGCTATTTCTTTTGAAAACTATGCGAAAATAAAACTGTTTTGCTATAAAAGAACTTTCTTACAGGAGGTATAATAATTTGTTATATATATGAAATTTCTTTATTTAGCTTTCAATGAAATTCACAAAAATAACAGTATAACAGTTCCTTACATTTTATTATTTGTTAATCTACATTCCCAAAATATAGAGGTATTAAGCAATTAGTCTATCTTTCCTATATCACCAACAGGGGAATCAGCTGTAGAAGCCTCTATATGTTGTATTATTTATTCCTTCCTTGCATCTTGGCAAAACATGTCATGCACATATCCAATTTATTCATGATTTTAAGATATTGCTAGGAATGTAATCTATTTTTCTAAATTAAATACACATTTCCTGAGTTGTGTAAACTTTTTCTTTGTTCCTTTGGTATTCTACTGCCATTGTGATGGACCTCATTTGTTTTAAGAAAAATTAAAACAACTAGCATGTTGCAAACTTGTCAGAAACATGTTGTACTTGTCATGCTGCAATTCTAACAAAGTCCAAATGGCCTACATTTCCCACAAATTTTTATGCCCCCGTGAATCGAAGATTCGGGGGACAAATAGTTTTTGGTCTGTCTGTCTGTTTGTCTGTTTGTCCACAAAAAAACTTTAACATTGGGTATATCTTTTTAATGGTAAGTGATATGGCTCTCATATTTTGCATGTGTATTCCTTGTGGTAAGACCTTTCAAACGATACCAAAATTTTGGACCTC
>MJUU01067928.1:213864-247722 GCA_002080025.1 Modiolus philippinarum | reverse complement strand
AAAAAGGCGGGAAAATTCAACATTGTCCGATTTCAATGAAATTTGGTTTCCAAATAGATATTGATGTTGCGACTTCAAAACCGGTATTGAAAATTGCTTGTTGACCGCCATTTTCAAAATGGCCGCCAAAAAGGCGGGAGAATTCAACATTGTCCGATTTCAATGAAATTGAGTTTTTTAATAGATATTGATGTTGCGACTTCAAAACCGGTATTGTTAATTATTTGTTGACCGCCATTTTCAAAATGGCCGCCAAAAAAGGCGGGAAAATTCAACATTGTCCGATTTCAATGAAATTGAGTTTTTTAATAGATATTGATGTTGCTACTTCAAAACTTGGTGTTGAAAATTGTTCGTTGAGCGCCATTTTCAAAATGGCCACCAAAATAGACGGGAAAATTCAACATTGTCCGATTTCAATGACATTTGGTTTCCAAATTGGTCTTGATGTTGTAACTTCAAAACTGATGTTAAAAATTGTTCGCTGACTGCCATTTTTAAAATGGTCGCCAAAAAAGGCGGGAAAATTCAACATTGTCCGATTTCAATGAAATTTGGTTTCCAAGTAGATATTGATGTTGCGACTTCAAAACCAATGTTGAAAATTGTTTGTTGACTGCCATTTTCAAAATGACATCTTGACTTCAAAACTTTTGTCGAAAGTGGTCCTTAGCAAGAACGTTTTTGTCAAAAAAGCCCAACAAAGAAATATAGTAAAACATGATCAGACTTTAAAAACAGTTCAAGATATTGGAGGTGGTTGAGCTAAGAAAGTTTGAGAAACTGAAGATCAACTGTATAACTTACAATGTTACCTTGATTGTGGCAACTGAAGCCAGGTGAGCGATACAGGCTCCTGGGAGCCTCTGGGTTTTTTAAACAATGTCTTAAGACAACGAATGTATCAATTAGAACAATTAAATGGCATATTATCTACAGAAAAATCCTCTAGATTTGACATATATTACGATTTAACGGTGAACTTTGGGAAAAATCTGAAATGTTGAACATTCCCATTTTTCATTAGTTTTGGCAAGGACGTATATTTCTAAATATACGCTTGGTTTTGGCAAAATATTGAGTTTGAGTCAACAAATGGCTGTTAATATACCAATTATGATATAATTCATGCAACATTGTTTTATATAACACCCATTTTGCGTGTTCTGGTTATTTTTATGCGAACATAGACAACAAATTGACAATTTTAGGATACGTTGGGGTAGGGGTGAGATTTTCGGTAAACAATGTTTTAAGACAACTTATATATCGTTTAGAACAATTAATTGGCATACATGCAGATATATCCTCCAGATTTGCCGTATATAACGAGTTAACAGTGAACTTGAACATTCACAACAGTGGCCAAATCTGAAATGTTGAAAATCCCATTTTTCATCAATTTCGGGCTCAATGTTGAGTTTAAATCAATGAATGGCTGTTGAAATATCAAACCGTGATGTAATTAATGCAACATTTTCATATTCAACGCACCTTTTCCATGTTTGAGTTAATTTTATGCAAATATTGACAAAAAATTGACAATTTTAGGGAAAATTTGTTGGGTTAAAGGTAAGATTTTCGATATTCAGGGTCTAATTAAACAATTCTTGTTTTCCTAAAAAATGTTTTAAGACAACTAATGTATCGCTTAGATCAATTAAATGGCATATCTGCAGATATATCCTCAAGATTTTACATATATATTAAAGGAAAAAAGAAACTGTGCACTAATTTCAAAGGTCATAAAATTTAAAAAGAATATATTGAACCAAAATCTCTGATATTCAAACTTTAAGGCATCTTCTCTACAACGAAATGACACCTAAAAATTTTACCGCTGAAATGACGTTGAATTGGCCTATCACAGCATTTATTGCCGAAAACTGGATAAATAAATCAGAAGCCAGAATGATAAGCAATTTTATCGATATGGTTTGCGATTCATTGACTAGTGAATGAAGTTAACGTTCAGAGAGACAAGCGAGGCGATTTTGAAAGATTGTAGGCAACTGTAAGCCCACTTCCGATAAAGCAACAGACAGATATAGTCGATGCAAATTAGTGGCATAAATCTGCATTTGATGAAAATTCAGCAGAAACATCCGCCACATTTGCATTTAGGTGGTTCAAAGAAAATGTTTGAAACTGTGTTAAGCCCTAATTGTCTTGTAAGGTCCAATGCTGACCTTGTTTTCAGACAAATCATGATTGCTTTTGCTGATCCCTTGCTACGGATGCGGGTATGAAAACAATTTAAGTTATTAACTTATAGTTTCATTTTTTTCACGTGTAGCATTTCAAACTATTTTCACGAAAATTTAACGTCGGGTGCAACAGTTAACTGTTTACCGATTTCCGGACGAACTGTTCCATCCGCAAAATAATTGCGCAGTGCGACGTCATTTAAATCTTACCGCAAGGCTTACTCGTGTGGACATTTTTTTATAAGCAAGTTTTTTTATTGCTTATATAAATTAATAAAACAGTTATTTCATGCCCCCTTTCAGGAAACAGCAAAACTATTGTCCCTCGATGATGGAAATGACTTGCAAACTGTTGCCTTCGGCCTCTGGCCTCAGGCAAAAGTTCACAAGTAATTTCCATCACCTCGGGACAATAGTTTTTGTTGTTTCCTTCAAAGGCATGAAATAACTGTATATTGTGTGATCTCAAAACCGGGCAACATTCTCCAATCTTGGATACCTGAAATCTACTGCGCATATCAGGAAGCCGCCTATTCATTTGTTTATGACGGGGAAATCCGATTTTTTATGGATTCAAAAGTCATAAAATTGTTGAAAATGTGTCGATTAGTACTGTTTCTTGTCTACATGCAACAAAAAACGTTTGCTGACGTCATTTTTCCATGTTCGGGAACCAACGCTCGACATGAATCAATTCGGACTTTTTTAACACTCTTGTTAGTCAGACAAGGTGTTCTTTGTGGGAGAAAAAGTTTTCTCTGACTTATTAAAGGTCAAAACAATCTGAGTGCGACGGAAGCATTTGACCTTGACACTTAGGAAAAAAGTGCGAAAAAAACGGAGATCTAAAAAATCAATGAAAATTAAGTTACAAATACAAAACATACCTCGCATAAGCAGCATTAAGATCAAATAATATGGAAAGCCATAATACAAAAGAAGCCCACAAAGAAGTACTTATTAAAAAAAATATCGGAACAGGAAGCAAAATCTAGTACCAAGGACATCTACCGAGTGCCATACACGGAATGAAGCCTCAGTATTTTTAATAGGTTAGAATTTTGATAAAAACATTAAATTTCTATAACATGCAGGGTAAAATTTTTATGTCAGACAAGTCTGACTATTGGGCTGGTGAATACCCTCGGGGACCTCTGTTCCACTAGCAGTGGCATCGGCCAAATGGTTCAAATACAAAAAAAACCGAAGTTGCATAAAAACAGTAAATTTGGCTATGCTGTACACGTTTTTCAAGGAGTAACCTCATCAGCAGCATTAAAATCAAATAATATTGAAAACCATAATACAAAAGTAGTCCACAAAGAAGTACTCATTTCCAAAAATATCGAAATAGGAAGCCAAATCCAGTACCAAGGACATCTACCGAGTGCCATACACGGAATGAAGCTTCAGTATTTTTAAGTGGTTAGAATTTTGATAAAAACATTAAATTTCTATAACACGCAAGGTAAAATTTTCATGTCAGACAAGTCTGACTATTCGGCTGATGAATACCCTCGGGGTATTGCTTGCTGTGTGTGTGTTCAAGAATGACTATGCAATATATCGTAACAATACTCAGTGTTATTAAAGAAATATTGCGCTTTTACCATTGCACAGTGAACTTTGGACAAATCTGAAATTATGACAATTCCCATTTTTCATCACTTTCGGGTAAACTATTGAGTTGAAGCCAACAAATGGCTGTTGAAATACCAAATCTTGATGTAATTCATGCAACATTCAACACACATTTTGCGTGTTTTGGTTAATTTTATGCGAAATACAAAAAAAAACCGAAGCTGCATAAAAAAACAGAAAATTTCTTTATGCTGTACACGTGTTTCAAGGAGTAACCTCTCATCAGCAGCATTTAAATCAAATAATATGGAAAGCCATAATCCAAACGTTGTCCAGAAAGAAGTACTAATTTCCAAAAATATCGATAATGGAAGTCAAATCCAGTACCAAGGACATCTACCGAGTGCCTTACACGGAATGAAGCCTCAGTATTTTTAAGTGATTGAAATAGACAAAAAATTGACAATTTTAAAGTAAATGTTTTGGGGTAGGGGTAAGTTTTATGGATGTAGGAAATTTATAATACTTCAAAATTGCTATAATTTGTACTAGTTGTTAAGAAGACATAACGTACTTCCATTGTATACCCACTTTTCATGAATTTGAATAACTCGTAGATAAAAAGGCAAAAAGGGACAAAACTGCCGAAAACGAAAATATTCAAAGATCTGTTTTATTTGTCTATTTAAAAGTGATAGTTTGGTAATTCAAAACATATTACCATCTTGAAAATGTGGGTGGGGTTCATAAGTGGTGGGTGCAAAAGGGGAGTATAGATGAGTTTCCAATTTCGTTTATGAATGAATTGCCCCGATTGACCCAAAAATCTATATTGTGACGTCAAAATTTTCCGGGAAAATTCACCAATTGGAAACTCGTCTATTCCAGCCCATTGACTGAAGTCAAAAGCGTATTTTATTCAGATAGTTTTGTCGTGCAATGAGTTACTATAAGTGATTGAGTTTTTTTGGCTGATAAACATTCAATGCATAGTTTGAATAACTTTTTAAGTAAATTTTTCATACGTCATAATTCAACGCCAATAATAAAAGATAAGTTATTGGAAAAGCGATTGCATTTAGATGACCCCGCACTTACATGATTAGCAATTACAAAAAAAAAAATGAAATTTTCACATCTCTGTTCAAAGGTATAACTTGTATAAACTTTTGAAAAAAAAAGCTTGCCACTTTTCAGCATTTAATTATTTTCCTTTAATAAAAACATAGTCTATAATTGTGTAGAGGAGTTCCCAATATCCATATGGTTTTGTATGGTAAATATTACAGAAAGTATTCTTTGAAATAATATTTCTTTTGTGCAAAGAATTGCCATAATGATATTTAGATAAAAATTGTAAACCCTATTCTATCACTATTAATACATTCTAGACATTTGTACGAAACATACTGATTTATGTGTTTTAGATAATATTGAAAGTTTTATATAATACTTTCATTCAAGATATGTAATTGCTTTAAAGCTTTATTAGCATTACAATCAGTGCGACAAAAGTACTTTTTGACAAATTGATTTAAAGTTCATATGTCAAAACCATGTGATTAATTCTATAGGCAGTGCTGATTATAATGCGTGTTTTACCTTTGAGAAAATAGACTCGCCCAATCTTCAGCATATTGCACATCCCTTGCTCGTTTTAATGCACTTCATCTTTTTTTTTAATTATTCAAATAATAGATACTACTGTTCGGACTGAAGAACTAAAGCATCAATACATCAGGAGAACTTCATATTTCTTCATTTTAATTGCCATGGCAAGTAGTTACAATGTCAGAATCGCGGAACTGATTTTGATATTTGTTGTAAATAATCGTGTATCGTTGTCAGCAATACGATTACAAACGCATACACTATCGTCATACTAGACACAGCACCATTTACGAGTTAACCCGAAAGTTTACGATCAAACAGGAAGTTTGAACTAAGTTAAAGCCGCTTTTCGGGAGAAGCGGCAATGAGTCGACCATTACTGATAAAACAGTATAATGTTCGAATCGTACAAAAAAAGAAAGAAAGCTAAAAACAAAACGACTAACGTTCTTTCAAAAACCAATAGCTATCATTAATCTGTAGACCCTTCGGGCCTTTGGTTTCTATACTTTCTTGTTAAGTAATTTCGCCTTCATTACTCTTGTTGAAGTGTTGTTTTTTTTTTGTTTTTTTTTTTCTTGATTTTGGTAAAGCAGCATTTTCGAACGATAATGCTTGGTTGTTTCCATCATCTTTAAATAATTCTGTTATAGTAAGCGAGAACCGAACCGTCAGTCAAAAGAACGAACAATCCATGGACAATGGCAACATCAGAAATACTAAGAAACAAGGACACCACTTGAGTACGGGACAGAAAAAAAAATGAAGACGCACATACAGATGGACAACACGTACCCAATAAAACCATTGGTGAGATCAGGTGCACCGGTAGAGTAAGCATATCCTGCTTCTTATAAGACACCTGCCGTGTTGAACATGTCAACTCCGGTAGTAAAGTCAAACCCGATAGAGGAAAAACAAACTTTAGTTGTAGAGGGAAAGATCTGTTGTCATCTGGGAAAAAATATCTCATAGCGATCCACAAGATTGTGATGTCGACCGTAAAACTACTGCAGTGATGACTTTTTGAAGTTTTTGGTAACGTACCCTTGCTTAAGTAGTCTGCTTGTAAGAAACTGAGCTCTGTCAAGCTTTATGGATACATTTTCTCTTATTTACAGTGTTAAGTACATTTCCTTCCATTTTTATCTAAAGTTGGAAGATGAGTGAACACCTAATACCCCATATTTTCCATTTTATTTTTTTTTCATTAATTGATACTTTTTTCTAGATTTTGTTTTATCTGTTCTAAATCAAAAGTTGTAACATTTCTTTCATTGATTCTTTACACTGCAGTTGTTTGGATTTTTATTCTTCCAATGTCGAGTCATTGCAAGACATCTTTACTTTAATTAATACATCACTCATATTACTTGGTACGTAACTATGTTAAAATTAAAAATTAGATGTATTTCAAGGATTAACCTCTAGTCAGAAGACTTAGAATAGCCATAATCCAAAAATAGCCTGAAAGAAGTATTCATTACCAAAAATATCGAAATATGAGGTACCAAATTTAGGACATCCACCGAGTGCAATACACAGAATGAATCCCCAGTTTTATGTTCTTTTAACTTTTGCTATTTGCATAACTCAAGGTAAATTTTTAATGTCAAACAAGTCTGACTTCTTGGCTCTTGAATACCCTCAAGGACTTCTTGTCCACCTGACAGTGTCGAAAACAAAGTAATTTCCGGCAAATATTAGCAAGTTGCATAATAAACGGTTGATTTTGATTTGCTGTACACGTGTTTCAATGAGTAATTCTTCATGGGTAACATTAGAATCAAATAATAAGGAAAGCCATAAAGCAAAAATAGTCTCAGAAACGTACTCACTACTACAAATATCGAAATGGAAGACCAAATCCAGGACATCCATCGAGTGCAGTTCACAGAATGAAGCCTCATTTTTTAGGGGTTTAAATTTAGATAAAAACAGTTAATACAAGGTAAAATTTTCGAACAAATTTGACTGCTGGACTGGTGAAAACATTAAACAAAGCTAAATAGTCTAACCCTCTTAGTAATTGCCAGAATTGATAATTAATCTTTCCACTTATTTCGGGACCGAAAAAAACTACAGCTGAGTGGTACTTTTATTAACTTTGCATTTATTTCAGGATAAATCAAGCAAGTACATATAATCGGTCGCAAACTCTCTTTTAAGAAAGAACACTTAAGACAAGTACATTTCATTTATTTAAGAAAAAAACTTCAAAGATTCCTTCATCTTTTGTTAGAAAATTAATTTCAGGTATTATGAATGTTAGATGTAACCAATAACTACACTAGCAATAGAAAAAGAATTACATTTCTCAATATAACTGGGGGAATAACGTTTGGTTTGTATTGCATACAAATAAACAACTGTTCATCTTTTGTTAGAAAATTAATTTCAGGTATTATGAATGTTAGATGTATCCATTTGACTACATAACACTAAACTAGCAATAGAAAAGGAATTACATTTCTCAATATAACTGGGGGAATAACGTTTGGTTTGTATTGCATACAAATAAACAACTGCACCAAAAGCGCATGATTCGCCCGCCCCTACTTTAAAGCACACTGATTTAAATGATTCTTGAATTGAAAACTCCATCTGATCAAACTTGATGATTGTATAAATCTTGGCTAGAAGGATAACAAGATTGAGGACTACAAAACCAGATATACAGTGTAGGAGTTGTGATCTCAACCGTTTCAAGATAATTTATCATTTTAAGATGGTGGGCGGGGCACCACCCCGGGGGACTTCTGGTATGTATCGATCAATTCATCTTATTAGGAGTAATAGAAATATATATCATTTATCGGTGGGGATCTCATTTTTTCCAAGATCATATATCATACTTAAAATGATAGGGGTGAAACACCACCCAAAGGAAATTCTGGTATGTGTCAATCAATTACTCATATCATGTATATGTTTTAAGGGTGGGGATCTCAACTGTTTTCAAGATAATATATCAATCTTTGAATGACTGGCGGTGCACCACCTCGGTAGACTTCTGATATAGACCAACCAATTCTTCTTGTCATAAGTAATCAAAATATATATAGTTTCACAGAGGTGGCCATCTCAACCGTTTGCAAGATAATATATTATTCTTTAGATAGGGGGCACCACCCCCGGGTACCAGAGATATGTATCAATCAATTCAACTGATCTGCATAACAAAAACATATATGGCGTAGGGGTAGGATCTTATGAACTTTTAGAATATCAATGTTTTTCAATATTGAAATAAAGACTAAATTTACTGATTTTTCGGAAAATTCAAAGTTGTATAATTCCAGAATGGAAAATCAACAGATAAAAAATGAAAGGGAAATTCTCCATCATACTTAGCAATCCTGATATGATCTAAGCGTTCTCCAGAGTACGATGTGTGGACGGAAAGTGCCATTTCATGCATTTTTTTTTTCGGATATTCAAAGTCCCAAAACTCTGGAACGGATAATCCGCCCTCAAAAATAAGAAATGGAGCCTTCTCTCGTCGTACCCAATAATCCTGCAAAGTCTCAAGGAAAATGAAAATAACGATCTCCAGTTAGAGAATGGCGTGTTGGAGAAAAGAGCCATTCATCCATTTGTGGGATATTCAACAACCATACAAGTAATAAGAAAAATCATCAAAGTTTTTTTTTCAGTTAGAGTACGACGGACGGACACTGATATACCATAATACGGACGTACAGTTAATAAAAATAAGTCTTTATTCTAACAGTCAAGTGAACAACTATGTCAAAAATCAAAATTTTTCTTAAACATTACGCAGACACCGGTACTTTATAACTGTATTGATAAAATGGCCCCACGGCTCAAGTACATGTTACACAGGTGAAATTTGCGTCTGCACTGGTGGGTGGGATGGAATTACATCCCCAAGTGGTAGTCCAGACTGTCCAAATTTTGTTGTAAACTTCGCTTTGCCTGGTCCTAATGGGGCTTGCCCATACTTTCCGACTGCAGCTAATACTGTAGGTATATGAGCACTTGCTTTCCTAAAAAAGTGTTCATTCTATTTTATAATATAAAACAGATTTATTAGATACAGAATGGTTCAGACAAACATTTTTCCTTTTATAACCTCTGAAAGTTTTCTCAGCTTATTCATTTATAATGGCTGTTTATACAATGATTAAAATAAAAAGGAGAACAGGAAACATCTATAATGGCCTAAAGTTACAACTACATGCTACAAACTGCCAGGAACTACACAGGAATAACACTAATAAGACAAAAGACAAACGTAAACAACAATAGGAACACGAGACAGCTTTACTTGGTACCGGAACTAGCAAAATCCTGCGGTAGAGTTAAACCGGTTTATGGGTACCCAAACCTCCCCTTTATCTGTCCCGTTTCCCTATAGTATAATAAACATACAAATAAAACCCAATACAAGTAGACTACAAAACCCATGCCCACAATCTTGAAAGGAGAGAAAATGACAATACGTCTGGTCTGCTAGTAAAACACTGTCGCAATATGGAAGAAAATTCCCGAAGGGTTTTATCAAGAATTATTATATATATTCAGTAGAATCTGACAGTATAACTAAGAGGTCAGTATGTTTGCAAAATTATCAGATCACTGGAACTCATGAATTAACGGATGGTTTGAATTAACGGATACAAGCAGAATATTTTGTCGATATCACCTATTCATCTATTACATAAAGAAGGCAAGTTACGTCCCAGTTTTTTAATCAGTTTCTGGCATTTCTAATAACATTTCCGTAAAAACGAGAATTTAATTAGTAATAAGGTGTTTGCGAAAAACGCAATTTTTGATATCAAATGTTAACTTCTTAAATTTGAAATCTGTAAACCTGTTGTAAAAATTTGGCTGTGATAATAAGGTTAGAATCATTAAAATCGTCAAGAGTATAACAAACGGGCGCATTTCATTTGGGCGCATTTTAAAAAGTAGGGGTATTTCATTTGGGCGCAGGTAAAGTATTTCAAATGGGCACAAATTTCACACAGGTAAATAGTACAGGTAACTAATATATGTTATATGTAAATATATTAAATATTTACATAAAATACATGCATTGATCTTTGACCCTATATTACCAATATAAATGACTGATGACAGAAATGGCAGAATGTGTAACAGTGAGGAATTTACGAGACTTCAATATTTGCACAGACTTGGTTACAAGTATTCCGCTTGACCAGACCTTTGAACTTGCACAAAGTGTATTTTTTAAACTTTATTAGTCAATGCTACGATATTAACATAACATAATTTTATTTTTCAGTTGGTAATGGGTCTGGAGCTGGCATGTCAGTTAACTGCTAGTAGTCTTTTGTGATTTCATGTTTACGTCCGTATATTTAGTTCTTTCAGTTTAATTTTTCACAACTGACTCAGTCTTGTTGCTAACTGAATTTTACTGCTGTTACTATTGATTTATCACATTCGCTAGGGGAAAGTTTGGGCCAAATAAAACCAGTTTAACCCCGCCACAGCAGGTTTATGCCTGTCTTAAGTAAGATAATTTATTAAGCCTTTGTATGTCTTATCTGTTTTCTACTTATTTTACTTTACGGCTATAGGAGTCTAGGGTGGTGTTTATTTCGCTGAACTTGATTACTCTTTATTTAAGGGACCTCTCCGATCTGCCGTTGGATGTGAGGTTTCCTTACCGTTCATTGAAGATCCCATGGTGGCTTTGAGTTGTTATAACTCCCCCTTTGGGTCGTTGTCTCTTTGACACATTCCCCGTTTCCCCTCATTTTTAGACGCATTGACATCGCAGTGATAAATAAATGCATATTACCTCAACCTCTCGTTGGTGAACTTTTTTTTGTTTGTTTTTTTTTGTTTTTGTCTGGCTAACTGAAAAGGCACTATTTATATTTGCATTGTTATATTTTCCCATCATTTAAAATATTAACCAAGTCAAACAAGAAATACAGTGAAAATGACGTGATTAAGATGCTTGAATTTTTGATCGACAACATTTTTGTTGAATGTGGAGGCCGTGTTTTTCAAAAGACAATAGAGATTAATATGGGAACAAATTGTGCGCCACTTTTAGCTGACCTTTTCCTTTTTTCGTATGAAACAAAGTTTTTACAAGGGCTGATACAACAGAAACAAAAACAACTAGCCCAGACTTTTAATTTCAGCTTCAGATATATAGACGATGTACTTTCTCTTAATAACCCAAGATTTAAAGAATATTTACATCGCATCTACCCCAGTGACCTTGAAATTAAAGAGACAACCGATACACCCGATTCTGCTTCATACCTTGACCTTTTGTTATACATTGACACACATGGACGTCTGAAATCTAGATTATATGACAAACGTGATGATTTTGACTTTCCAATTGTGAACTTTCCCTTTCCCTGCAGCAATATACCTACATCCCCAGCATATGGCGTATATATTTCACAATTAATTCGTTACTGTAGAGCGTGCAGAACATACAGTGACTTTGTGGAAAGAGCAAAAGCACTGTCAAAAAACTGCTGAGTCAGGGATATGTTCAACCGTTGTTACTTTCGTCCCTTCAGAAATTCTATGGCCGTCACCACGACATCATGGATAGATATGAAATGTCAGTGTCACAAATGAAAACTGACACACGTCTTCCCGGATTTGACATTACCGGTTTTGACTTTACCCTGGATTGACCCACTGACAGTGTGATGGGTGCTGTATACAGAGCAGGGCATGCTTACCCTTCCGGAGCACCTGCTGTCACTCTTGTTTTTTGAGAGTTCACACTGTTAGTGTTTCAGTTTTTTTTGTGTTGTATTGTAATGTTCGTGTGTTTTGTGGGCATGTGGTGTCTTTGGTCTCTGTCTTCTGGTGTTCTTGCTTTTGCCTTGTCTCTGGACTTTGATTTGTGTAATCTTGTGCTTTGTTCCTTCGGTATTCTACTGCCGTTGTTTTTTCAATAAGCTTTTGTTGTTTTTACGTGATTATACTTCACATCGTACATGTAAAATTCAG
This sequence comes from Modiolus philippinarum, assembly GCA_002080025.1. Taxonomy (NCBI): domain Eukaryota; kingdom Metazoa; phylum Mollusca; class Bivalvia; order Mytilida; family Modiolidae; genus Modiolus; species Modiolus philippinarum. The sequence goes on along the minus strand of MJUU01067928.1, from coordinate 235,339 downwards.
GTAATTAATTAATGTCCCTTCTTGCAAATTTGAAATATTGCCCAAGGTGCAACTAAAATGTTTGCTATTGATGAGTTCACAAAAAATAACAATAAAATAAATTAAATAAACAAATAGAACAATTAAAACCGAAAATTGAGCAAATGTTTATTCTGCAGGAGATACTTCTTAGTCTTATATTTTTTAGATTGTGGTTATGGAGGTATTTAAAGTTTTTTTAAGAAAAGTACCTAACAACGAGGTAACTGGGCTCACGAATACCATTAGGCAAAACCAATCCACCAGAAAAGGGAATAAAAAGAGTGAACGTTTGCCTTTAGGGTAGTTTATATACATGTATTAACTTTTTATCATATTTTCTCAATACCAAATGCACTTCCCAAATTTGCGGTTTAACGAAAGGTGAGAACGTTTGCCTTTAATTACCATTTAGTTTGCCTTTATACAAATAATGACTTAGAAGAGAAGGATTAAAGGGGCTGTTTTGATGAAATGTGCCATAATTGACTATTGTCACATCAAGTTCTATTTTTCTAAACTGATCTATATAATGTAACACATGTTAAATTGTGACGGGATCTATGATTGAATAGTTTGCGCGCTGGTTCAAACACCATGTGCTGCTAGTAAATTTACAGCAGTAAGTTCAAATGTCTTCCATTCATTTCAGTTATCTTTTAGGCTAAGCAGACACATACATCAATTTTAAAAAAAGATTAATAGGATCTTGCATAAGGTCAGATTAAAGATCGGGATATAATTCACAAGTGTAAGAAATTTCGTCTTTTCTCGAGTGGAGCGTAGCGGAACGAGAGAAAAAGACGTAGAATTTCTTACACGAGTGAAAGATATCCCGATCTTTAATTTTGATTTTATGCAAGTACTTTTTTCTTCCGTAAAAAGCGAAAAGAAACTTCTGGAAACCTTTAGTGTTGTCGCCATTTGAGTATTCTTTACATTGTGACGTCAGGCGTTTTATGACTACGATTGTTGTATCACAAAAATCAAAACGTCTGGTTGGTCATTTACCGGTGTGAGATGAGGTCGCGTGCATCGATCTCACATGGGTCAACTACCACTGTAAACCACCATTTACGGAAGAATCCTTGTGGTTTGTGTGATCGTATTTATATTGCGACGTTGGCGGTGCTTTTTTAAATAATATACCATTCAAAGTGCCGTGTTGCTAAAAACTCTGGACGGTTGTATCAGAGATGTGTAATTTTTTTTCCATAATTTATTTTTTTCAGTAATACTTGTGACAATAAAGCTTCAACATGTAAAATGTTTGCTTGACATGCTATATCTGTTTCCCTGATTCAGTCGAATGTTATACGGATTTTCCTTACTGGTCTCTTTCTTTGATCGATTCGGACTTTTGTTGTCACTTTTATTTTTCACCCATTACTAATGCAATACATAGTACGAAATCTCTTATTAATCCAATTATTGACCCTCTAAAGCAAACAATATAAAGTAGCAAATATGATTCAATAGTAATAAATGAAATAAGATTAATAAACACAATATCATAATACACTACATCATTAAAATAATAAATTATCAAGTTCCCAATCGTTTGTTTCTTAATTGAAAGGAAGAATATATATACCTAGGAAATGCATTAATAACATTTTCATTGTCGTTTTCATACTTTTCCAAGGCCAATTACGATGCCTATATCAACGACATCGACGAAATCGATTCAATATCGACTCGATATCGATTTTTTCAAAATAATTTTTAAATGTAAAAAGAGCTTAACTTACCGACAAATTTGATGTCGATATCCACTAAATCGACAATATCAATTCGATATAGACGATTCATTCATAAATCTAATGAAATGTAAAGAAGAGCTTAATTTGCAGACAATTGTGATATTGATATCAACGATATCGACGGAGTCGATTTGATATCTTCTCAAAATTGATGGATTCATTAATTTGTTAAATCTAATGAAAAGCGTTAGCTCTCAATGAATGTGATAGTGAAATCAATTTGAATCAATATCGATTGATTTATAACTTTTTTAAACGAAAACAAAAAAACAAAGCACAAGTAGAAATGCAAAAGTTAATTCTCATATCAAGTAATGAGTTTTTTGTCTCTGAAATATCGAATCGACAGTGATTATTTACGTTGACTACTTAAGATTTATTACTCACAATACCGCCAATGCCTTGAGAATCCCAAAGACTATTGCTATCAACGCCGCTACAGCAGCTACAGATGCCACACCAGCAATTATAGCTGTGTTGTCTAAAATATTAAACATCTGTTAAATACTGGTTAAATACAAGTTCTGTACTATATAAATTCTGTCATTTAAAAAAAACTTAAAAAGTTGATTTATACAACTATGTTTTAAACAAATTAAACAATAAATTGTGAAATCTATTTTGTTTGTTCATGTTCTCAGTATTTCGGGTTTTTAGTTAGAGTACGGTTAAAAAATAGCTCGTTTCTTTTAGTTCTGACCCAAAAACCAATTTTGTATTGAAACTTGCAATATCTAAATTTTACAATTTGAGTATCTCCCTAATGCATAGGTCTGTCCTTAGGTGAAATTTGGCTTTTCAATTCACATTCTATTGCTTATTTGTTCTCAATCAGCTTTGACATGTATTTCGGTTTATGGACTTCCAAATGTTTCGATTTTTTAAAGTCGGTCTATATTTACTTGCGTTAGAACTTAAACTTTATTGCTGAGTAGCAGCTTTAAAATCATAAGATCATATTACAAGCCTAACAAAGTCGCCTTTATGTAATTGTAACAATACTATGAGTTTGGCTTTTGCTTCGGTATTCATTTGGAAATTTCTTTATACTATGCAATTTCAGACTTGATTAGCTCCTCCACAAAAACTGCTGAGTCAGGGATATGTTCAGCCGTTGTTACTTTTGTCCCTTCTGAAATTCGATGGCCGTCACCACGACATCATAGATAGATATGAAATGTCAATGTCACAATTGAAAACTTAGATTTTCAGCTACATTTACGTCTTCCCCGATTTGACATTACCGGTTTTGTCTTTACCCTGGATTGACCCACTGACAGTATGACGGGTGCTGTATACAGAGCAGGCCATGCTTACCCACCCGGACCACCCGATGTTGCTCTCTGTTTTTATGGGAGTTCACAATGTCAGTGCTTTAGTTTTTTTGTGTTGTCTTGTTAAATTTTAGTTTTGTCTTCGTAAGTGATGTTTTTTGGTACCATTATGTCCTTGTCCTTGTCCATGTTTTGAATACTAAAGTGATTACAAAGTTTTTTTTCTCAAAATTTCACCTTGGTACTGTTTGAGGATGAGAGAAGTTACACGTACAATAGTTTTCAATTGGTTTAGTCTCAGTGTTAGAAAATGGCAATAACCAATCTGTTACCTAGCAGATCTTTCAAAACATATGCCTCACTGACCGTGTGACGGACCCGTGCTTTATACAGAGCAGGACATGCTTACCCTTCCGGAGCACCTGATGTCACTCTGTTTGTTTGAGAGTTCACACTGTTAGTGCTTTAGTTTTTGTGGTGTATATGTAGTGTTTGTGTGTTTTGTGGGTATGTAGTGTCTTTGGTTTTCCGGTGTTCTTGCTTTGGACTTTGATTTATGTAATTGTGCTTTGTTCCTTCGGTATTCTACTGAAGTGGTAAACTTCTTGAACAAATAGTACATTTGGACATATTTTACGCTTGTTTTCAATTGTAGCAATGTCTTAAAAATGTCATGATTTCTTTTATTTTTATCTTTTTGTTAAAAAGTCCCTTGTGGAAAAATATGAAATTTCGTTTCGAATAAGATTCTTTTTTTTACCCAAAACTAGGATAATCATTTCTTTTCACTGACTACCAAAACTGAAAAGCAAGTGCATTAGGGTTGCTACCAGACACTAATGCAATGGGGGGGGGGGGGGGGGGGGGTTTGGCGCCATAAAGCCGGTTCAATCCACCATTTGTTTTGAGGTGTCTGTACCAAGTCAGGACCATTGTGGTTGACAATTTTCCTGTGGTTTTCCACCTACAATGTCTTTTTGCCTCATGTACTTTGGCTCTTGGCAGTTCTGTTCGGTAATTTTGTTTTTAACCCCATTTTGAGTATTGCTGTGTCGCTATAAATATTTATCAGTTGAAACGCTTGGCCTGGTAAAAATGAGCGAGTTCGACAACAACGGAATGTCTTATGCGAAAATTTCAAAATAATAACAGAAAAAATGTTTTCTTTGTATACCGACAGATAAATACCGAAGTTACAGTGAATTTGGTTTATAAATACATTGACACACCAACACCGAAGAAAAAATGTTTCAAAAATCCAAATCACAACAATTCATATCCAAAACGAATTGAAACAGCATGACAAAGACAAAACAAATATACAAAATCGAACAATAACGCCACAAAACTAAAGCACTAGCAGTATGAACCCTACATCAGGTGCTCCGGAGGGGTAAGCATGATCTGCACCACGCATGGCATCCGTCACACGGCCAGCTATTAAATATGATGTTGAAATATTTGTTTGGTTGTTGACTGTTTGTTGTCATTTTCTAATTTTCTAACCCGTAGACAAAAATAATTAAAATCCATGGTGCAAGTTAGTTCTCTAACCCTCAAACAGCACAAAAGTTTGAAAAGCATTTGCGTATCTCTTAAGTTTCAGACAATTACAAGGACAAATCTTTACCACAAACATAATCGACGAAAACAAAACTTAAACACATACAAACTATACAAGACAACACAGAAGCCAAAGGCATTGACAGTGTTGACTCCCTCTGAAAAAGGAGAAAAATACCAGGCGTTCCGGAAGGGTAAGCATGATCTAATCCACCCTTGGCACCCGTCACACTACCAGTTTTGTCATAGTCGGTGTTTGACAGTCCGGTAATCAACTCTGGATCTACCCAAAGATATCTATTATAACTTGTGAAAATGAAACATTGTAACGGTCTGTCAAATCATGGTGACAACCGTAAAAGTTCTGTAGTGAAAATTGCAACACTGACTGAATATACCCTTGATGTATAAGTTTTTAAGACAGTGAATTCGCTCTGTTGACAAAACCGCTGTAAAACTACAGGCACGGCAATAGCGAATGAGTGAAATGAATTGAATTAAACTTATTTTATTGCTCAAAAGTAAATGGATCGGGCACAAGTTATTACTACATTATTACAAGTCATTTTCCCTACAATTTACAAAATAAATAAGTAATAAATATAAAATAGCAGCAATGCTATTACAACATACACATTAATATGTTTTGTAATAATTAACGAAATAAAAAGAAAAGAATTGCATTTAAATTACTGAAATAAATGAAACTTATACCATTGTAGTTACATGATAAAATATACCACTACATCTACATATTTCGTGAAATGAAGACGACGTATGCCAGAGAAGTGGGAATATTACTGCTCAAAAACGGGAAGTTCACTTTTGGAAACTCGAACTTGAACTTGAATAAAATGAAAGTGAATAAATCTTCAAAATGGGTGTTTCAGTTGATTATCACATTATCCAGCAAAAGTTCTGTTTTGGCTTTAAAAATTGAAGTGTTGCTTGGGTTGTTTTTTATGTTTGAATCGTGAATATTTTGCAACTTTACATTTTGTTTTGCGGGGATTGGATTTATAACTTGTGAATAAAATAGCAAAAAGTCTTCAGAATTGGTTCATACGTATTTGTCAAAATTGAATTTGGATGAACGGTTAGAAAACTTGATAATTGGATTTTTTTACCAACCATGATGTGAGCGAAATGAACATGGTTGGTACTTATAAACACTTTTCGTCGTGAAGCGGAAATGGGAGGAGCTAAAGGGAGTTGAAGCAGTATTCGAGATTTCGAAACTGGAATCGCATGTCTTGCAAAAGGCGTGCCTACACCAAAACGAATATTAAATGATGAAATAAACAGTATTAACAATTTAGCATTTTGTTTCGTGCCGAAGGCACTACCGTATCACCAAACGGAAAACTGGTCTGTATTTTGTATGTTCGAACACGAGATCACACGAGACAACACGTGATCACAAGAAACATCACGAGATCACACGAGACATGCAATTTCGTTTGTGAAAATTAATTATTATGACGAAAGCACGTATAATATGAACAAATTGATCGTGCCGAAGGCACGACCACTACCAACATAAATAAAGAATAAATAGAAAGCGTGTGGTTCCCAATGACAATTCGTTCGTCATTCGGCAAACATCGGGTGTTGCTAGCCAAACAACTGCATTCGTTAACACACGTGCATGCAATCTATTAATCAAAATATGCCTATGTAACAACTCCAGTGGCAGTGAACTCACTTATGGTAAAATTGCTATGAATGAAACATGTCTTACCTTGAAGTTAAGATAATTCCCTTTTTCTTCATTTGAACTTTACTTTTATATGATACCAGCGTGAACATTTGATTGAAAACTTTCAAAATGAAATGACATTACGCTTTAAAACATCATAATGCTCAAATGAATGTTAAAATTGTCAATCATCAAATGAAACCAACTTGGCGCCAAGCCTCACAAATCGCTTTCGTCAATAAAACAAACGTTCTTTTTGATACCGACAATGCTGTGAAAAGATAAACGAGGGTATAACCCCCACCACCACCTTGAGTCCAGAGTAAACCTGAAATTTGAGATGAAGTCCATAGTCCATTCTCTATTTTTTGTTTTTTTTTTTAAATTTAAAGTACAATTCCAAAATGTTATGACTTTTGAGTCCGTGAAGTCCATAGACCCAAGTGGTCTTGAAAGTCCAAAGTACGCCGAAAATAAGGCCCGAGTCCAAAAAGGGGGGGGGGTTAGACCCTCATAAATATGTCAGGAGGGGGGACTCAGATATAAATATTTCCACTCTTTAATATTTTATTGAAGAACTTCAAGTAGCACATGTTTAAAATTAACACCCTCTCGCAGCTTTGCTGCAATTTTCTTGTCTTCTAGATTTTTAACTTATTGATGAATTAATTTGAAGTGTAAGTACTAGTTAAGTGCTCTTTTATGGGATACTGGGCATGATTTGGTGTTCACCTACCTGTAGAAGTCTTTGATTCAGCTGGTGTATTTACATTTCCACCAATGTCAGTAGTTGATTGTGCAGTTGTGCTACCTGAAATATTAAATTTATCTGGATAGTTTATACCTTATACTGATCATGCAGTTTTGACTTGTTCTTAATAAAAAAAGTTTTATATCAATAGGACTCTGGGTTTATGCCCGTTTTACTTGATAAAATCAAGCATCAAGCATACTGTGAGACTACTCATGCCCGAAGTAACATGAATCACATGTGTGGCTACTTAAACATTCCAACGACTTGTCGAATAATATCGAATCACGCTCATTTATCTATACACATTCTCTCAAAATCCTTGGAATTTTTCCCAATTTATAGCACACTTCCTTCACTTTCCTATGATAGACTTTATAGCAAATAAAAGATATCATTTAAAATTGCCGGTATAGAGATGTTGGTTTTGCAGACTTGCTCTTATACTCCAACGAAACTGAATTTCTTCAGACACGTAAATGCTAATAAAACGTCAATCTCGCTTATAGATTGCACTGATAACGCATCTAAATTTATGCCATCAATCTACCCCCAGAATTGAAGATGAAAGAAACAACAGAAATTACGACATATACATCTTTTTGGACTTACATCTCAAATTTGAAAAAAAAATAGTCATCTCCGTACTGACATTTACGACAAAAGGGACAACTAAAATTTCACAATTATCTGGAACCAACTAGGTGGATGATGCCGTAGAGGTTTAGGTTCCAATCCAGCTCGTCACATTTTATGATGTCAGTAGCTTTAAAAAGATGTTAATCATGACTGTTGGCATTGCGAAATGTAAAATTTTTACCTTTACAGCTCCCTTACCATACAAATATTTATACAATAGTAGTGGGTATTCCATGTAATATGCCAAAATATGTCACATGATAAGAATACAAAATGCCCCAACAGAAGGGAAGTGTATTATGCCATCTAACCTTGGAACATTTTTGGCATATTTACATGAAATTGTACTATTATTGTTATCATTACTCTGAATGTTTTTGTAACAAAATTTGAAGTTAACTTCATGTTATGTTAACAGTCAAAAATAAGGACAAAAAGTCATATATTTCAACATAATCAGAAAAGACCAAGAACAGATGCTTGTCATATGCAGACGATTTCAAAGGATAAATTATCTTCATTATAAGTCCCTACAAATACAAGGTAAAACTAAGCAATGGAACAATGCTTTTATTGTTGTTCTTCATCTAGAAGTCACTATGGGGCCTTCAACAATGAGCTGTACTCATACCTGATGGCAAGTTCATTACGGCCCCTAGCACCGGTATGAGCAGAATTCATTGCTAAATGTCGAGCAACGCTACATCCATGTGACTTTACCCATGGATACGGGATCGTCAACAAACATAAACTGGCAAAGTGTTCGTACAATCGCTGCCATCCGTTGCCCGACAAAAAACTAATGGAAGACCATCACAACATTTTAACAACCACAGGACACTCTTCGAGTCAATAGTAAAAACAACTTGGCATAATAAAATCATGAGACAATGGGCACAATAAACAGGTGGTCAGAATAACAACTTAGTTACAAAAAAAAAATAATAAAAAGGACAAAATTCTAAAGTTTGATAGTGTATCCATATGAGAAATTCTTTCAAGAACAAGTACACTATAACTGAAATGTATATAGAGCATACATCTCTCTCACGGGAATTTAGAGATTTGGAGTAAATGCAAATGAGACAAAGTCTCCACAAATACATGGTAAAACTAAGCAATGAAACAACGCTTTTATTGTTATTCTTCATCATGAAGTCACCATGGGTAATTAAGTTTATATTAATATTGTGAAAAGTGCTTAGATTACCAAGAATGAAATTAGTGTCTATCAAGAAGAAAACTCCATCCATCGATCATCACCTGACTTCTTAGCACCACCCCAATGCATAGTAAAGATGTTATATGCCGATGCATGTTATACGGACGTTATGAATTCTTTGTAATAATATGTCTAAATAGTAGAATTGTAATTCTCATGAAACTTTCTTACATGAAGGGTAAAAATATCATTTATATAAGTTGTCGAAATGCGCATATGCAGAAATTTAATTAAAGTAACTTCCGTATTTATTTATTATATTAATAGAGCTGTTTTCAACACTATTATCTGATCCATATATTATATGTATATGTTACAGGGAATCTATATAATTAGGAATTACATGTAATTCCTGACACAATGGGGGATTTCACGTAATCGCTGGACAATTTAGGGATTACATGAAATACCTAAAAATCTAAGGGGTTACAATTAATCCCTGATTTTTTTCTTTTTTTTTTTATACGTTTTTCCAGATAGTTAATAATCGTTTTTTATGCATTAAGGTGGTTCGGTAGTATTCCGCTATTTTTTTTTCACGTTTCATGCTTTTACAGGTATTTTTATTAAAGAAATATACAAGCAATTTGAAATTTGGACAAATCTGAAAGATTTTTCGCCTTCAACACAAATAATTTGCCTATTTCTCTTAGTCTATCATTCATTTTAGACGATATATTCAGAATAGTATACATACTGTAAAATTCTTTGAAATAAAAATTTAAACAAGGGAGGTAATTGCAAAAAATATTTTACAAAGAAATCGCTATGAAAATTTAGAATTTGTGAAATAATTACATAATAAGGCCCGTGACCCCCATTTTTCTTTTTGTTTTTAGAAAGTTCGATGTACATGTTAGCAATATATAAAACTAATCGAAATTCTCATGGATGTAACTTGAAAAATTTAAAAAAAACGATAATTTTCCTTAACATCTCCACTAAACATTCTCCATTTTCGATGAAAGATTTGGAGCTTATATGGCCCGTGACCCACATTTTTATTCTATTTTTTGTAAGTTCAATCTTTGTAGTTTAATTGTGCAAACTATTGAAAAATTCTGATGGATTTTGCTTAGTCCCCAAAACCACCTTAAGTCATATTGGGGATCATCTTCTGATGATAATTGGCATATTCACACAACTATAGAATATTTGAATGATTAATTTAGATTTTTTAACCTAAATACAAAAAATTATATCTGCATTAACCTTCAAGAATAAACAAAAATTATATCAAAAACTTAGAACAGTTACACTTATAAACAGTAATGTTAAATGTAAAATTACGTTCCCCCTAAGATACTAAAATTACGTTCCCCCTAAGCAGTATCTTGGAAAAATTCAAAACCTCATAAAACTTTTTTAGTGACCACCTGAAGACTATTATGGCTCAGTTTGATTTTTTAGCCTAGTAGTTTCAGAGATGGCGTTGAATATGTTCAATGTTAAATTATGTTCCCCACTGGTAACCATCACAGATATAGCATATAATTGTCACCTTTAAAGCGGGGACCACCAAAGGACTATTGGCAAAGTTCCAATTGGTCCATTAACCTCAGAAGAAAAGCTCACCAAGGCGGGGTACAGAATAAAAATTTTCTTCTAATTGTTGTTTATAATACTGAAAATTTCCAATTTTTCTTCTTTTTGAAAATCTGAAAATTATCCATTTTTACAATTATTTTAAATCTGAAAATTGGATTTTTTTTTCTTGATTTTTAAATAAAGACCTTCAAAAATTAATCTTTGTTTTTGAGAGATATAATTTTTTATTGTCCTTTTGAATCCTATAGAGTTCTTTTGTGAAAGTTATTTCTTTTTGATTCATAATGATATTATAAATTTTTATACTAAGAATTTGTGGTTTTCAACACTCTTTAGTAGATTTCAAGCTAGACTGACTGACAAAGTTGTCAAAGTTGAGTGGAATTCAACGAAAAAACAGAATATTAAGTCCTCGTAATAATTCAAGATTTATATTTAAAAGTAGTTAGACAAAGGACAATTTTACTCTTAAATTTTATGTTAATTTTGTATTAAAGTATTTAGAGATTTGTTAAGATGGACAGTACTTATTATTACTGAACTATTACATTTTGTGAATAAATATCTTTTGATATTGCAATAAATGCTTAAATCTTTAATAAACAAACCATGAAAACAATTTGGAATGTTATTTCATTTGGAGTTTAGTTGGTCAGGGAAAACGTGTAAATATTCCAAGAAAAATCAGGGATTACATGTATTCACTGGTAAAATTTAGGGATTATACGTATTCCCTATGCCATTTAGTGATTACATGTATTCCATGATTTTTTAGGGATTACACGCACTACAAAAGTCAAACTGTCTGAATTTACCAATTTTTGTCTGATTTTGTCTGAAAAATTACTCGACATTCTTTATTGTCTGGAATATATTTAAAAATTCTCGACTTTGTCTGAATTTTTCTTTATTATTTCTAAAAATTCTCGACACTATTCTTAATTGTCTTGACGCATCTCTCGAAAGTATGAAATATGTCTTAAAATTTCTGGACACATTCTCGACAGTCTGAACTGAGAATGAATTTGTCTCAACACATTCTTAACTGTATGAACAATGTCTCAAATAGTCTCAACTTATTTTTGATGTTCTGAATATGTCTGGATTTATTCTCGACAGTCTGAACAGAGTCTGTATATGTCTCGACATATTCTTGACAATCTAAACATATTCTTGACAGTCTGAACAGTGTCTGCATATGTCTCGAAATATTCTCATATGTCTAAAATGGTCTGATCAACCTAATTTGTATGAAGACAAATAAAAGAACAATTTGATTTAATTTGTAAAATAAATTTTTGATGAAATTGCAAATCTAAAATAAATTAAAATAGAAATTAATTTATTAAAAATAATAAAATTTCAAAAACTTATAAAAAAAGTGATTCTTACTGCCAACTCATACCATTAAACTGTGTGCAATATATTAGTACAACAGGTATTTACCCCTCTTATGCATTTATCCAGAGGGCCAAGGTCACAACCTAAATCAACTAATATACTCAATGAGGAAAATAAATACGTACATTGTACTATGTATAAGCTAAATATACTCACCAAATTATAAATCATTTGATATGTATCTGCCATTTGATGCGCAATAAAAATGATATGTCTGCTTTTCTATATACGAGTACTTAATCTGTCCTAGAAAAAAATTTTAGCTAGCACATCAAAAATACCTTGCTAGAATTAAGCAGACATTTGTACAGATTAATTCCACACGAATACGATCCTACGTCTGGGCAAGTAATATTCAGTTTTAAAATCCAAGTAATTACTCATTCGGCACATATCTATATTTTAGATCTGTTACAACCCAAACTGAATGAAGAGTCAACACATTCCTGAATAGTTTGATCTTTCAAGTAGAATATTTTGATGATTGTTTCAAATATAATATTTAATCCCATACCCAGAATTTAAATTGAAATAATACATATAGAACTTATTAAGTAAGAAGTCTGTGAAGGGTATCTAAATCATTTGTCCCAACAAGGACAATGAGCAAGCAGTTTGTATAGTCAACTTGAAATCTTTACAGCAGAAATTTAATGACGTCTTCAGTAGTTCTTAGGTGTCCCTTCTTATTAGCTTATCTCATAAAATTTTGATTCACAAATATAAAAAATGTTCAGGGGGGGGGGGGGGCTCTTCCTACAAATAACATGCATAATAAATTTATTAATCCATGATTGGGAAACAATTTAACTGCATAACCAAATAAGGAGAACTGGTGAGTCTTCAAAAAGCATTAGATTAGTATATTCTATACATAATGTGACACTGTTTGTATATTGCACTTACACAATAAAATAATTGATGAATAAGTTTACCTGAGACAATGCCACTCACCTGTGACAATCTCTTTTTTGGAGGTGTTTTTAATGTTTGTTTGTATTCCTGTATACATGTACATGTAGTCTAAAGATATCACTCACCTGTGACAATCTTTTTTCATTGGAGGTGTTTTTAATGTTTGTATTTATTCCTGTATACATGTATATGTAGTCTAAATCTCAAAATTGATTGCAGAAAAAATGTTAAATATAACATGCATAGCAAATTATATATGCCTTTATATAATTTAGGGAAAAATTCATATTAAAAAGGGTATATTATTTGTAAATAGTTTTATCCATGGATAGAGATATAGTTTAACCATGGATANTTGTTTATAATACTGAAAATTTCCAATTTTTCTTCTTTTTGAAAATCTGAAAATTATCCATTTTTACAATTATTTTAAATCTGAAAATTGGATTTTTTTCTTGATTTTTAAATAAAGACCTTCAAAAATTAATCTTTGTTTTTGAGAGATATAATTTTTTATTGTCCTTTTGAATCCTATAGAGTTCTTTTGTGAAAGTTATTTCTTTTTGATTCATAATGATATTATAAATTTTCATACTAAGAATTTGTGGTTTTCAACACTCTTTAGTAGATCTCAAGCTAGACTGACTGACAAAGTTGACAAAGTTGAGTGGAATTCAACGAAAAAACAGAATATTAAGTCCTCGTAATAATTCAAGATTTATATTTAAAAGTAGTTAGACAAAGGACAATTTTACTTTTAAATTTTATGTTAATTTTGTATTAAAGTATTTAGAGATTTTTTAAGATGGACAGTACTTATTATTACTGAACTATTACATTTTGTGAATAAATATCTTTTGATATTGCAATAAATGCTTAAATCTTTAATAAACAAACCATGAAAACAATTTGGAATGTTATTTCATTTGGAGTTAATTGGTCAGGGAAAACGTGTAAATATTCCAAGAAAAATCAGGGATTACATGCATTCACTGGTAAAATTTAGGGATTACACGTATTCCCTATGCCATTTAGTGATAACATGTATTCCATGATTTTTTTAGGGATTACACGTAATCCCTGATTACACAGATTCCCTGTAACATATATATACCTGTATATTTATAGTTTTCATAACGAGAGTTGATATATATAGTCTCTAACATTGTTTCCAGTTTATTACGTATATTTCTCACATCGAGATAGTTAAATTTTCACACTTTAAAGTTCGAGGTTTATCCGAGAACATTAAAATGTGAAAATTTAACTATCGAGATGTGAGATATTCGTAATAAACCTGAAAACCATGTTAGAGATTGTTTCTCTAATTTCTACTCAACTTATTTGAAGTAAAGCGTTTTCCGTAGTCTCCAGTCTTAAGTATGCCGCCATTTTGTTGCTATCATCGTTGCTATGTGTATCATTGCGCCATTCATTGAAAGGGGTGTTGAATATAATAGTTTTGATAAAAATGTCATATTTTCAGTAAATTGAGTTATCTTGGTCATAAAAATGCAAAAACCCTTTCGCTAAAAAATGATGCAGGTGTTAATTTCATCAACATCCGGTTGCACTATTTCTGAGAACTGACACGAGAAACTTACATGATTGACCAATCGCCAACTGAGATCAAGTAACTCCCATGTTGATTATCATTTCGATAACTCACTAGTCCGGAGGTGTTTAAATTTGCTAGAAATTAGAGAAACAGCTATATACAATTCTTTAGAGTTGTTAAAACTATTTCTCCAATGATTTTCATAAATAAATAAATGCAGTGAATATTTAGTGCCGAACTGCTCTTCTTGTTTCAAATAACAACACCTTTGCTAGGTAACGTTAATCACGACCAACGAGATTTCAAAGTTACCTAAAAGAAACGTCGAAAAAGTAATAGCACATCACGTGTGATGTGTTATTACTTGGCGCTCGACCAATGAAATTCCTGTAAAAGCGATTCAACAAGTTCATATCTAACTCCGGCTTCAAAGTCTCGTAGTGTACCACAAATAGCTATCCGTGCAAGGAATAGATAATAATCGTGCATCATAAGAGAAAAAAATATCTGAGATTGTTGAATATTTACAGAAACAATCTATATCAATCCCTACAACTGCTTTACATGAATAGTCCTCTTCAATGACTGTATTAAATGTTCAGGAAATGACAAATTGCAGTTTTTCTACTAGTATATGAAAAAAAAAACTGGTACTTATCAATAACTTATTCATGCATCATGCATCTATGTAAGATTACTTGTAGAACTGTTTTCTTTTGGCGTTGTATTGCCATTTTCACAGATGTCGATTGCTGATTGGGTAATGGTTTTGTCTGAAATATAAAATATTTTGTGATGAAATTTGAATTCTTGATTACTAATCATGCATTGTTGCTTTTTCAAATATTATTTATAAATTTTAGGATATTGTCTGTGTATGCCCTCGATGACTTTATCTTTTTTTCTGGTTCTGATAATAAAGGTTATCAAGAGAAGTAAATAATTCCGAGAAGTGTCCAGCCATAAAATATTATATCTTTCTTCATTCAAAGTCATTTGCATTGTTTGTTTTATGAAGAACACAAAGCATAAAACAAACATTCTTTGTTTAAATAACATTAATATGAAACCTTCAATATGTAGGTCCAGATGTCCTCGTGTAAGACGTTAAACAAATGGATTAAAAATATCACGATCTGACATTTTCAAATAAAATCCAAGATACCGAAATCTGAAATGGCAAAGAAAATGGAATATATTTTAATTAATCGTATTACGTAGAATCAACTTAAGATGATATCTTGAACAGTTTTTAAGAGAAGACATGCAAAGATAGAATTGAGAGACAAAATATAGGGACAAGTAGCGAAATCTTTTAACAATAAATGTAAATAATCTTATCGTTGTTCTTTTTTCGTATTTGTGGGTTAGGACTGCTGTTGATTTATAAGTTACCAAAATTTCTACATGAAGAAAAGAATTAGCTCTGTTAACAGTTAGCAAATTTGTTAAAGTCTAATGTGTCTTACCATTACTTAACTTAGGATCTGAGATAAACTTTTAAAAAACACCGATTTGCTACATATCGGTAGGAATAACAATATACCGAAGTAATGGTGAAATTTAGTTTCTGCAAAGGATTAAATCTTTAACTTAAAATGCTAATTATGCTTAAGAAGAGACAGAAAAATAAATTGAAAATTGAATGCGTTCATAATTGCTTTAATTGTACAGCAATATAATAATTCCCCTAAAAGGCAACCAAAAGTAAGCATTCAATAATTTTCAACATTGTACTAATGCAATATGGTTTAAATTTTATGACGTCATTGGCAGCAAAAATCGCCTTATTAACAGGAATTTGATCTTTGCTATACAATTAAAGGGTTATTCATGAATATTAGGAAATGTTATCTCTCGTACAATAGATAGTATATTGGCAAGCTCGTACAATATATATTTCCCTTTATGTTATTTTTAAATATTCTTTGGTGGTCATAACTAAGATTCAAAACAAAAAAGAGACAAATATATTTTTAATATTTCACTTTCAAGATTTTTTTCTCATCGAAAAAAAAATGTTGCAACGAAGACATTTCATGTATAATAATAAGGAACGAAGACAAAAATTATATCTTGGTTTTTAGTCTTGCAGGCTGTGAATAAACAACGAAAGGATATGACGTTTTACAATTAAAATCTAATAACAGTTTACAAATTTCTGATGTTTGGAACTATTCACTCATTGGTTTCTTTTAGGATATATGTTGTCATTTGATTTATGTGAACAGTTCTGACATGAGGTCAGTCGCACTCTACTGGACAGTCGTTTCTTAACTTTAAACACCATATTATGATATTGGAAATGGCTTCAATAATCTAATAACATCTTAAGTGCACAATATTTCGGTTTTGTAGGACTAGTAACAAGTCCGGTTATCTCGAGTCCCTAACGTTGTCTGCGTTTCTCTTTTGTCTTTTTAGTGTTTTTTTTTGCAGTTCCCTGGTAGATTGTTGCACTTTATTGCAATTTTTTGCCATTGCAAGTGTTTCCTATTATTATTTCTTTATACATTTGACAAATACTATCTTATCAATTGTTTTTAAGGCCAAAAACTTTTAAGATACAAAACAATATCTAAAAGGCGGTAAGGCATAGATGCATTTAAAAGAACTGAAAATTTAAGAACCAGGAAAGAAATTAGCTATACAGAAGCAAGGCATTGCTTACTCTCAAACATTTTGATAATTTAATACCATTCGAGTGTTGACTAGAGTGATGACAAAAATATGTCATTTTGATATGTTTTAAGGTTGGACACATCTTGCCATCCATTTTTGTATGGATAGAGTCACAACGGTTAGTTTTAAAAAAAAACAGGATTGTTTGAAACTTCAGCATTTGCATCCTTAAACATTGATAAATTCGTTAAGTTTGTTGGCCAAGCATTGTATTTGATTCAAACATGAAATTAAATCATCCCATATGTTTTGTTCTTAGAAGTTGCAACTTTTCTAACGTGAATAGTTTTGTTGATGTCTTAGTTTCCGTAACAAACATTTTTCACACTCTAGTAAACAGGGATTCTTCTCCGTACAAAATATATTCGGGATCACACAAAATATCTCGTCTAATGGTTAGATAAAATAATCAGATTAGAAAAAGGGATAATAACAAAATTACCAAGCAGAATGGTCTAGAGCCTACATCCAAAGGGTTAAAGACAAAGCAGGTGCCAAAACCACTGGAAAATTCTCAACCGCAATGGTCTTGACTAGGACAAAAGAAATGGTGGGTTAAACCGGTTTTACTTCCATTCCATTGCGGTAGTATCTGGTAGCAACTCAGACCTAATGGATACCTCTCTGACTTGGACTTCCTAAGGATCAATGGGACCAAGCCTGTTTTAAATGGGACAAATAATTGCTGAGAAGATCTTGGAATGTGATTTCCATAGAGCAAATTATTGAAATATGTTCCATTCAGCAGGAATCTTGGGTGAGGTATGGACCAGTCGGATACCTTTTCTTTAGAGAAACCACCTAAGTAACAATGTGAGTAATCCTGGTTTTGATTTGATAATTAGTTCTAAGATCTTTGATGCGTTTTCCATAACGTCCACAGTTAAAGTAAGTTACCTTTTAGTGGCATCTTAAATGAAGTACATACCTGCAAGATACCTTTTATGAATGAAATCAAGTAAGACAATAGTAATTAACTATATTTCTAATAGGAATAGTTGCTCATGAGAAAATATTTAAATATTTTACCATAGGGTCACTGCTTAACTATGTTACCCGCATGGCATCTAGGATGAAGAACAACCCAATCAGATACTTTTTTGAAAGGCTCACCAACAGACCATTGAATCGAATTGGATTAGTACATGTAGTTTCAGAGATTTTTATGTGTTCTCAACATGGTTCAATTAAATCAATATAGGAAAGATAACAGGAAACATCCTAAAAAAATCTACTTCCTCGCTGGTAGTCAACGCCATCTTGGATGAAATGCATACATGCGGGATTTGCGGTATACTAAAGAAGACAATCTAATTACTATTATTACTAAACAACAGCAGTAGAATACCGAAGGAACAAAGGAGTGAAATTTTCAAAAATCGAAGTCCAAAGACAGGGCAAAAACGAGAACGCAGAAAACAATGACGTTAGACACAAAAACAATGACGTTAGAC
Organism: Modiolus philippinarum; assembly: GCA_002080025.1. Classification (NCBI taxonomy): domain Eukaryota; kingdom Metazoa; phylum Mollusca; class Bivalvia; order Mytilida; family Modiolidae; genus Modiolus; species Modiolus philippinarum. The sequence continues at coordinate 216,852 of MJUU01067928.1, read as the reverse complement.
AGATACAAAGCACAGAAACAGAAATTACAACATTCAAAACAAAGGCACTAACAGTGTGAACTCCAGTGAAACTGAGAGTGACATCAGGTGCTCCGGAAGGGTAAGCATGTCCTGCTCTGTTAACAGCACCCGTCACACTGTGAGTGATTCAATCCTGGAAAATGTCAAAGTCGGTAGTCAAATCTGGGAAGACGTGAATTTAGCTGAAAATGTCCACTTTCATTTGGGATACTGACACGTCATATCTTTCAATGATGCTATGGTGACGGCCATAGAATTTCTTGAGTGATGAAATTACCAAAGGTTGAACAAATCCCTGACTAAGGAGCTTTTTGGACAGTGTTTTTGCTCTGTTCAAAAATCACTGTACAAACTACATGCTCGACAGTAACGAATCAACTGTGAAATGTACACTCCATAGGCTGGAGAGGTAGGTATATTGCTGCTAAGAAAGGGAAAGTTCACAATTGGGAAATTAAAATCATCACGCTTGTCATATAGCTTAGATTTCAAACGTCCATCTTCGTCAATATACAATAAAAGATCTAGGTATGAAGCTGAAGTAGGTGTTTCAGTTGTTTCTTTAATTTCAAGCTCATTTGGATAGATCTGATGTAAATACTCCTTAAATTTAGGATTATTAAGAGAAAGTACATCGTCTATGTAGCGGAAGCTGAAATTAAAGGACTGGGCTAAATGTTTTTTGTTTTCTTTGAATAAGCCCTTGTAAAACTTGGCCTCGTACGAGTAAAGGAAAACGTCAGCTAAAAGCGGTTCTGTTTGAACTAGTACCTGTAGTAAAGGTCTTTAAATGCATACTAGTACCCGTAGTAAAGATCGTTAAATGCATACTAGTACCTGTAGTAAAGATCTTTAAATAGGGTCCAGAAATTCTGTGATAATCTTTCAATGTGTTTTTCAAAGGTCCAAAGTTAAACGATGTTCTCTCTGATCATTATCTTGAATGAGGTGCGAAGCCACCAAAAATCAAGAATATTGTAATAAAGTTATGTCCAAATTGGCCCACGATTGCTTTAGAAGAGAAGATCTTTGAATAAAGTTCACGACCGACGGACGCTGAACTCAAAGTGATGGAAAAGCTCACAAAGGTTATAACCAAATTAGAATAATAGCCTTGAAACAAAAATGACGATTGAGTAATACATACTACTGAACTAAGAGGATACCATACTTTTTCATCCAATCAAAGTGAACAAATATTGTATTTCAACACTGAAAAAATAAGGTAAATAATAAAACCAAAACATCGCTATCATTTGTCTGATACTCATCAGCTATGAATGATTTTCCTGAGCTAATGGAAAATTTTCCAAAAGAACTCACCTAGTTTGGGCACTAGTTCTGGAAGAAGTAAGCAAAGACTGGAAAAAGTTCCAACTGTATTTACGTAGTGTGAATCCGGGTCCGAAGCGATCGTATTTAGCTCAGATGTCGTTACGGAACCGATTCCAATGGCATATACCTCAATGCCAGCACTGTGCAAGATTGCAGCTTGGGTTGCTGTTTGTGATGCGAAATTTGATACTCCATCTGTTAGTACAACCACAGCTTTAGGAACACCATTTCTTGAACCATGAGCAGTTGAAAAAGAAGTTTGATAGCAGTAAGAAAGAGCTGCGTGTGTGTATGTTCCACCCCCTGTGGTTCTGGACTTAACATTGATTATCGCATCAAGTAATTCTGATTTTGTTGTGTAATCATCAAGATCGAATTCTTCTGTAATTGTACTTGAAAAAGTTACAACTGATATTTGTATCTCTCCTGAGGAATTACCAATATTTAGCCATGTTGTTACGTTGTAAATAAAGTCAACAGCCTCGTTAAAGTCTTCATTGGATACACTGCCTGATCTGTCTATCAGAAATACTACATCTGAAATAAAATTTATTTGACATGATAGTGTCAGTTAGAAGGATTTATTATTAAATATTTCAAGTCAGTCAATCAAGGAATAAACGACTTCAAAAATCGTACAAATATGCAATAGGTTACAAGGTGAAGTATACAACTATATAAAATAAAATCAGAAAAAACTAAAATCGCAAACGGAAGAAAGAATGCACGGGCGGAAAACCTAAGTTCCGACAGGACGTATCATTTTGGTTTTCCTTCCGGCAAAAATTTTAACCGGTCTTTCTTTCTTTAGATTTTTACCTGTTTATTAGTTTCAGCTTTTAGTTTTATTTTCTATTTTTGTATATTTTACGTTTTAACCTGTGATCATTATCCCCGTACTTTTCTGAAGAAAATGCGGGAATATTGTTTTGGTGCCGTCTGTCCGTTGCATTAATCTTGACAGTGGAACTCCTCGCTCATTTTTGGATTTAGTGTTTTAATTTTGTTATAGAATTGTTGCATATTTACTGCAGATGCACAATAAGCTTTCGGATTTTTTATATTGGTCTTGGTACAAAGAAAAGACCCGAAGATATGATGTGAACTTGTCATTGGAACTCGTCCTACATTTTTGGATTAAGTGTTTAAGTGTTGTAATAGCATTGCTGCACATTGTCTGAAGATGTGCAATAAGATTTCGGAAATTTGATTCCGGTTCCAACTTTGGCAAATTTCCCGAAAATGTCAATGACTCATATTTTTAAAGATTTAGCATATAATAACATATTTTTGGGAAGTGTTTGGAAAATATGAAGTTCTGAATACTTTTAATTCTGAAATGTGATTCCAATTTTGGTACATATCATGAAAGTCTCAAAGACCACTTATTTTTTTGGAATTCTACATAGCAACCATACTTTAAGAATTTGCCTCAATTAGGACAAATATTTTCACCAGTTGGATTTCCAAAATATTTAATTTTAGCTTTGGTTAACATCCTGAAGATCTCAAAGACCACTTATTTTTTGGAATTCTTAACAGCTACCTTATCTCCTTGTATTCCATAATTTGAAACCCAAAATGCTGAGGAAAATTACGCCGAGTGTCTATAAAACTGTTTTCTTTGTCAAA
>MJUU01067928.1:202225-213819 GCA_002080025.1 Modiolus philippinarum | reverse complement strand
GATATGCGGGAATGGCCATAATTTCTGATGGTGCCACTTCTTGTTTTTATTAATTTATACATGTTAAGTGTTTCCAGTATAAAACATATTTGTTATCAATAAATCTGACCCGAAAGAAGGTTTGGACAAAACATTTGCATGTGCTCTACAATCTTTCAAGCTTGTTTACAAAGGATAAAGTATGAAAAGCTTCCTAGTATATATTTCTCTGCTCATCGTCAATGCCTTGCAATCGAGAAATGTAGTATAAAAAGCACAAAAGAACCTTTTGTTATTTAGTTAATTGAATAAAAGATTGGGTATATGTCCTCAGCATTTTGATAAAAAATATATGGGTCATTAATTTTCAAATTCTTTATCTTTATTTACATCAAACATATATATTAACCGGTTTAGACAAAATAGATGATAACAAAGACGTTTTAGCACTCACGCAATTCTTTCTAAAAACAAATGCCTAAGTGGCATATTGAAATAAATTTTGCTATGCTATACACGTGTTTCAAGGAGTAACCTCTCATTAGAAGCATAAGGGATCAAGTAATATTGAAAGTCAAAATATAAATTGCAAGGAAAAGTACTAATCACCAAACAATACCAAAGTACTAAAATACCTAGCTGTATAATGAACAGTTAATTTCGTTATGATGTACACGTGTTTCAAGGAGTTCAATCTAATCAGCAGCATTATAGTCAAATAATAATGAAAACCATAATTCAAAAGTAGTCAAAAAAGAAGTACTCATTATCAAAAATATTGACATATGAGATATGTTATGCTTGTTTACGACCCGCATCAATGACAAAAAAGGACACATGGATGTAGAATTCTTCAACGTTTAGCGAGTGAATTCCACTCAAACCGGTGCTAGGGGTAGTATTGAACTTATTGTGAGGTAGACGTGTTTGCTCTTTGGTGAAGGCATTATGTTGGCTTCAAGATGAAGAATAACAACGAATGCGTTGTTCCGTTTGCTTCATCTTACCATGTATTTACTCGGAATTTGTCCCACGTACATTTACTCTATATCCCTTGTTTTGACCAATTCCAGCACCAAGGTCATCCATCGATTGAAGCTCAGTTTTTTCAGGAGTTTGAATTTTTATAAAACTAGAGGTTCTCAAGAGCCTATATCGCTCAGCTGAACCATGGCCAATAAATAAAGTCAAATAAACTTCTATGTTAAAGTGTCTTTTTCTTCTAACTATGTAAACAAACTTTTATTTTATATGATCTATATGAATAAACTATTTTCCCTATAGCCTGCCATCTTGGACAAGGGATGGATCTGCAGGACACAATTTTAAAGAGAATTAAGTGTTGTGCCAAAGTTTATTTCTAACTGGCCAGATGGTTTTAAAGGAGATTTTCGAAGGTACTCCAATATGAAACTACCGGTATGTTTCCAATTGATAGCTAATTTCATAAGGTGCAGACATGAAGGACATCAATTTTGAAGGGGACCATCTAGGGTACATTGTGATTAAGTTAATTTGTTCTCACTAGCCCATTTGTTTCAGACGAAAACTTCTTTGTATGCTTTTCCATTAGGGTCCAGTAATATATTAAGTTCCCCGCAAGTGGCTATGTTGGATGACAGATAAGCACAAAAGTAATAATACTCAGTGAGTATCTCATAAACATTTCAGTCATGCCATGTTTGTTTCAAATCTATTTTATGCAAGATGCACAAAACTCAATAGTTCATTCAAGTCTTTCTTAAATTGCAACAGTCTGTGCAGGCTACGTAGAAGCTACCGCTTCATTAATGAAAGCAAGACATTTGTTGGGTGAGAACATCTCCTCGACACCATATACTTTATATACCTAAATTATTATTATGTATATAAAGGTAGAGATTATGAAAATATTTTTTTCGTTAAAAATTGTATAAATTTGTACAAAAAGCATATTTTTCTCTTGATTTGGAACAAATAAATGTTTTTAATAAAGTGATAGCAGGGAACTACTCTAAAACTTAAGAGAAAAACAAAACAAAACAAAAAATGGTAAAAAACAGGCAATAACTCCTACACAGGCCTTTGGATTTTTCTTCAAAATTTCAATGAGTGTAGACCTTGATATGCTGAACATTTTTCCAATTTACACATCACCTCTTTCTGTTAAGTTAAGCATCAAAATAACATTACTTAGTCAGCATCTCATAAGCATTTCTGGCATGGCATGTTTAGTTCAAATCTTATTTTATGCAAAATACATACATGGCACTATTTGTTCATTTAAGTCTTGGCAACAGTCTGTGCAGTCTATAAAGCCTGGAAGCTACCATTTCATAAACGAGAGCAAGACATTTGTTTGATGATAACAGACCCTTGACACCATATACTTTATATACAAAAAATATTATTATGTATATTAAGGTGAAGATTAAGATAATATTTTTTGTAAAAAATCGTATAAATGTGTACAAAAACGCCTATTTTGCTCTTGATTTTGAAACAAATAAATGTTTTTTATTCAAAGAAGATTTGATAACAGAATTTAGAGGGAGAAAACCCATAGCAAAAAATGGTGAAAAACAGGCAATAACTTCAACACAGGCCTTTGGATTTTCCTCGAAATTTCAGAGAGGGTAGATCTTGATATGCTGAACATTTTTTTTCAATTAAAAATCACCTCTTTCTGTTACAGTTTTTGAAATAAAAAATGCATAAATTTTGATAAACTTACGGAAAAAGGACTGTAACTCCTAGACAGATTTTCCGATTCTCTTCAAAATTGCAAGGCATATAGATCTTGGCATTCTGAACAATTTTACCTCTGTCAGATTTTTGTTATCTGTAACCATTTTCCAGTTATTTGCCAAAAACTTCATTTAACCCTATGTTCTATTTTTAGCAACAGCAGCCATGTTTTACATCAAATCATTATAAAATGAGGATCGTTTGTAGGGAACATATCATAGATGAATACTATAAAGTTTCAAACCAATCCATCCGGCGGTTTCAGAGGAGATTTTTGAAAAAAGTTTACCACGGACGACGGACGCAAAGTGAAGGCAAAAGCTCACCCTTGCAAAGCCATGTGAGCTAAAAAAAACAATAAATTTCATTAAAATGCAAAGTATATTTTTTAAGTCAGAAAAGTCTGGATAATGGGCTGGTGAATACACTCGGGGACCTCTGGTCCGCCAGCAGGGGCATCGGCCCAATGGTTTCAAAGTTCAAAAATACCTTTAGATTTCTATTAAACGCAAGGTTAGATTTTTCATGTCAGACAAGTCTGACTACTGATTGGAAACAACCCTAGGGGACATATGGTCTTCTGGCAGCGGCATCGACCAAGTGGCTTCAAATAACAAAATACTCATGTTGCATAATAAACCAAGTGGAAATTTGTTTAATTTGCCTCAATCAAACTCCCCCTAAAATATTTGTCTTTGTAAGTTTCAAATACAAGAATAACGAACATTTCACTACAAAGTAAAGAAAATAAGACTTTGAATTATTTTAGTGACGTATAATATACAAATGTACAATATGCAATCTGTCCTTTCGGGTATGCCTTTTCCTGCAACCTTACAAAATACATTAGTCGTGTACATGCCAAGATAATAGATAATTCATTTAAAGCTGCAAAATTTTCATATCTTTTTGAATCATTATAAATAGTATGCGACTCCATATAAAATCTGATTCAAAACCAACGCAAAGCCCCCACCCCCACCCTCTCGATATATAAAATGTCGAAACGTATGTTTTCATCATTAAATGCATCATGAGGTGGTTTTATATCAACTATATAATTGTTTACAATATGCATACAAATAATTTATTAACCAAATTACGGCAACAGGAGGTCATGATGTCATAAATTATATTAATCATACAGAAAACAATACGTAAGACAATAAATGAATACGTTTGACAAAATCAAAAATAAATATAACTATAACATTACATGTACTTATAGATATTAAATAAGTAAATAATTTGCTAGCATCTGCTGCAGCAGCATTCCAGCCTAAAAGTAATTCAAATATTAATAAAATAAGATCCTAGATGCTTCCACGGTTATATGCAGAAGGGAAATTTACAGTAACTTCGGTATTTTGTTATTATACTGTGGAATTCGTAAAACATTAACTGATACCAAGAAGTGATACAGGTGGGATCAGTTCCCACTGTGCCAGTCTCATCAATTAAACCAAAATCGAACAGATTATTTTTGAAATATGTATACGTGTCAGACCCTAGAAGAGTTTGAACTGTACGCATAGGGTCCTACCGTATAAATATATCCATATGGTTAAGGTGTGCCCGTGTAATCAGACCTTCTGATATTGTATTCACTATTGAAATAACAAAATACCGAAGGTACTGTTTATTTATTTCTGTATATGCACATTTCGACAACTTATGTCTCATCAGTACAGATCAAACCAAAACATTTGAAAGTCCGAAAATCTGATAGAGAACAAATAACCAAAAAGGTCTAAATGCCAAAGCCAAAGCCAAAATTCCGCTAAGGACAGAGCTATGTATGAGGGAGATACTCATTAGTTTTAAGCCAAATTTGTTAAATTTAGATATTAGGTTTTCTGGTCAGCAACGAGGTACTGACTACTGGGTTGGTGAATACCCTCGGACTTACATTCCACCATCAGAGGCATCGCCCCTGTGGTAATAAATAACAAAATACCGATGTTACTGTTAATTTATTTTCTGCATATGTGCATTTCGACAACTTATTTCTCATCAGTGCAGATCAAACCAAAACATTACATATACCTGAATCCGTATCATATGTATTATCAACCCGAGACCTCTATATCGGCCAGAGGGCCGACAGGCTCAAGGTATGATATTGGTCGAGGGTTAATACATCATGTGATGCAGATTCAGGCATGTTTTGTTTTTAAGTCTGGGGAGACTTATTGTTTTTACTCAATTCGTATTCTTCAACTTGACCAAACTTCACATGAAGATGGATCCTTATCCCAAAAGATGCATACAGGTCTTACAATTTTCAAATGGCACCTGTTGCCATGGAAACGGCAAAAAAGGCGGTAAAATGAAAGTGCTCAGAATTAGATGAAACTTTTCAGGAAGGTTGCTTAGGACATGGAGAATTGGATTCTGGTCTCCAAGGCTTCGAAATGGCACCTGTTCCCATGAAAACGGCAAAAAAGGCGGGAAAATGAAAATGTTCAGAACTGGACGAAACTTTACAGAAACGTTACCTTCGGTGAGGGAAAATGGTTTCTTGTCTCCAAGACTTGAAAATGCCAATGGTTGCCAAGGAACCGGAAAAAAGGCAGGTAAAATTCCAATTTCTCAGAATTGATTGAAATTTCATAGACAGCTTGCATAGGTTGGGTTGAATAACAAAATACCGAAGTTACTGTCAATTTATTTTCAAGTGATTTATAGCCCTGATTTCTGATTTGGGAGTTCGTTTGGGAGACTTTTGTATCAGCATCCTGATACAGTTATAATTTTTTATTTTTCTTGTCCTTCTCTTTCCGCCAAAAATTTGTCCGACCATTTTCTCAAAGACTAATAGTCGGATCTCGACAAAACTTCACAGGATGATAGACACTTGTCCCAAAAGATGCAATGGGGTCTTGTAATTTTCAAAATGGCACCAGTTGCAATGGAAACGACAAAAAAGGCGGGAAAATCAAAGTGCTCTGAATTCGATGAAAATTTACAGGAAGGTTGCCTAGGACATGGGGGAATATGTTTCCGGTGTCCAAGACTTCAAAATGGCACCGTTTCCATGGAAACGGCAAAAAGGCGGGAAAATTAGAGTGCTCCGAATTGATGAAAATTTACAGGAAGGATACTTAGGACGTGAGGAATTGGTTTCTGGTCTCCAAGACTTGAAATGACATCCGTTGCCATGGAAACAGAAAAAGGAGGAAAAATTGAAGGTGCTCAGAATGGAATGAAACTCACCAGACAGGTTGCCTACGATGCGTGGAAGTGATTTGTAACACGCATTTCTGATTTGGGAACCAAACTTCACAGGATGATAGACCCTTGTCCAAAAAAATGCAACGGGGTCTTGGAATTTTCAAAATGGCATCGGTTGCCATGGAAACGGCAAAGAAAAACGCTAGAAAATCAAAGTGCTCTGAATTGGGTGAAAATATACAGAAAAGTTGCTTAGGGCATTGGAAATAGGTTTCTGGTGTCCAACACTTCAAAATGGCACCCGTTGCCATATACACGGCAAAAAAGGCGGGAAAATCAAAGTGCTACGAATTGGATGAAAAATTACAGAAAGGATGCTTAGGACCTGAGGAATTGGTTTCTGGTCTCCAAGACTTCAAAAGGACATCCGTTGCCATGGAAACAGAAAAAAGGCGGGAAAATTGAAAGTGCTAAGAATTGAATGAAACTCACCAGACAGGTTGCTTACGATGCGTGGAAGTGATTTGTAGCACGGATTTCTGATTTGGGAGTTCGTTTGGGAGACTTTTGTATCAGCATCCGGATACAGTTATAATTTTTTTCATATGTTTTTACAAATTAAAGAAAAAAATGCTTTAATTTGGAACATTTCACTTGAAGATAAAAAAAATCTTAATCTGATTTTTGCCAATGACAAATTATATTGTGTAACCAATAAGAAAATATTGAAATTACTGTAAATTTAGTTTTACATATTGCCATTTCGACAACCTTCACTTCAGATTTGCGGCTACAGCACAACATTTGCACGCATAATTCGATGAAATTACAAGGAATTTTGCATAGCACTTTTATCCATTATATCACCCCAACACACACAAGTCATGTATTATATATGGTATGAAGATTTTTTATCTAGTTATTAAGACCCTTTCAATTATTGTTAATAGTCTCATCGTGATTAAGTCAGAAAATTTATGTTTTACGTAATTTTTGGATTTTTTTCAATCTTGTCGTCTGTAGATCGGATCACTATAGGAGCATTTCTCAATGTTACTTTTTTTATTCTAAACACTTGAACAAATGGGTACTCAGTTTTACTCATGAACACACTGGATAGGAAATATGAAAAGAAAGGAAATGGGGTAAATGTCAAGGAGACAACATCCCATATCCAGGTTAAAGCGACCAAAAACAAAACATCTAGGGGTCACCATATGGTCTTCAACACAGTGAAGAACCTCACACCATATAGTAAGCCCTAAATATATACTTTTATAAGATATTTCGAAAAAAAAATGAAAAATGTGTTTTAGAAAATTCAATGGCTAGTATTGAGGTAGACTATCGATTCGTTCCGAATATGGGGTTAAGGTAAACTATCGAAACGTTCCGGAAAGGGGTGCACTAAAGGTCTAGGGGTATGAAAAAGGGATGTGATAAACGATGTATAATGAAACGGTAGTGATACAGGCGACTGAACTGAATCTGTATCAGATAATCAAAATTACAGTTTTTTGTTCAAAACATATGATAAAAAGTATCGCAATGGTCAACAAATAATTATATGTATTACGATCTTTTTGATAGTTTTTCTGGACGTCATTGAATGATTGGATTTGCAAAAAGGGCAAAAACAAAAATAGAACAATATACAAATATAAAAATAAAATGAAATATAATAAAAATTATCAAAATTTAAAAAAAAAGCAAAGAGAAACCCATAAACCTAAATCTTTCCTCTTAGAAAGAAGTTGCAAATACAGCTCCTCTGGATCTATACTGTTGCAAGACGTGATTAGATAAGGTCATCGTGGATTTTTTTTAGCGTTACATGACGAGTTGCCATGTACTTGCCAACGAAAACTTGAGTGTCTTTCCGCCTATTCTTACTTTACATTACTTTACAAATTATTAGCCGAAAAAAAGAAGAATTATTAAACTAAGCACAATAGGAAAAGCTATTTATCACAAGTTAGCTCAAATAATCAAGTTTGGCATTTAATAGGGAGCTACGATACTAGAATAAGTGAGAACCAAACTGTCAGTCTAAAATGGATAATCCAAGGACAGTGGCAACACCATAAAAACAAAGAAACAAAGACATTACATGAACATGGCACAAAAAAGATAAAAAATGAAGACACACACACATATACAAAAATGAACAACACGGACCCAATTAAAAAACCATGGGTGAGATCAGGTGCACCGATGGAGCCTGCTTCTTAAGACACCCGCCATGTTGAACATGTCAACTCTGGTAGTAGAGTCAAATCCGGTAGAGGAAAAACAAACTTTTTATAACAAAGAGAAAGATCTGTGTCATCTGGGAAACAGATATCCCATAGCGGTCCACAAGATCGTAATGCTGACCGTAAAACGTCTGTAGTGATGACTTCAAGTTATGGGTAACATATCCTTGCTTAAGTAGCCTATTTGTAAGCAACCGAGTTCTATCAAGGTAGTTAATGTATCGACCAAAGGCCCTTGAGTAGCGAATGAGTTGGGAGATATAAACGCCGTTTACCGGTTCTTTTGGAATGTTGCTACAAAGAAAAGGGAAGTTGACTATTGAAAAAGTGACTATTCGTAAGCAACCGAGCTCTATAAAGGTAGTCACTGTATCGACCACAGGCCCTTGAGAAGCGAATGAGTTAGGAGATGCAAACTCCATATGCCGGTGCTTTTGGAATGTTGCCACAGAGAAAATGGAAGTTGACTATTAGAAAAGTGACTATGACACTTTCAAAAACGTCGGACTACATAAGGTAAATAAGACCCAAACATTCATTTCGTCTGAAACATATTCATATGATATTAACTGGCGCGATGGAATTTGAGGATTTTTTAAATTCTTTTGAAACGCATGTAGCAGGTCAGGATCATCCAGTTGAAAATCACTGAGGTGGGTGTTTTAGCACCTGTATTTGCCCTCAGACTAATTTCGTCTCTTGACTATACGGGACTTTCAAGATAGGAACTCTCATGTAATTTAATTTCCTGAAATACCAGTAAGAAGAATAACTGGTTTCCTAAACTACTGAAGTAAGTATACATCACTCATAAAACAAACTATTTATGAAATTGAAGTGTACTTAAATTTGTCCTAAATGACAATTATTGAACTACATTTTAGTTGACGAAAAACATTTGACTTGAAGCGCTACAAATAAATTAAAAATAAATAAACCTTAGCTCAACAATGTGAATTAATTAATGATGCCTTCTCAAGGTATTGATGTATTGTTTCGTATAATACACAAAAATGTTTCGGGAGGAACATGACTCAAAAGTCCCGTTTTGTGGTCGGTGGTTTTGTTAGTGCCCTAATTTAACCAAGGCATGATAATGATTGTAATAGAATTTACCAGTTTATTTATATCTGTTATATAGATAATATTGTTGCAAACAGCTCAATATAATATGAATGATAATGTCTTGGTGAGGTGAGCTGTAAAGTAGAATATATGATTCCGAATTCTAACAGTGATGAAAATCATCTCGTTAAACCTGTTAACATCGGAAAATCCAGCAAGGTCTTCGGCTGGATTTCAACCCCATATCCATAAGATGATTTGCATCACTGCATTGGTGACTTCAAGATAAAGAATAACAATAAAAGCGCTGTTCCTTCGCTAGGTACTACCAAGTATTTGTTGAGACTTTATCTCATGTTCATATACTCCATATCTTTCAATTTTTATGTTTTTATCTGCACCATCATTATAAAATAAATTAAAAAGATACAATAGCAACAGTGTAGGGTAAACAAAATGTTGAACAATAAAAAAATGGTATAAATTCATAATGAGCCAAAATTATTTCCATTTACTATACTAAAATATAAAAGATAACAAGAAACACATAAAATGGACGAACATAAACATGAAACCCAATGCATGTAGACTCTTTAATCTCGAAATGAAAATACATTATTTGGAAAAATGGGTCAAGGAGTACTCGCCGCTTTACTGCGGGCTTACTCAAGTAGACTAGTCTGCTGGTAAAACACTGTCGCACTACGGAAGAAAAAATCAAACTCAAAACTCCCTGAAGGTTTTGGTTAAAAAAAATCATCACGTATTTCAGTGGACATCGGCAGTATCAGTACAGGCCAGTATACCTGTTAAATCTTAGATCATTGGATCCCAAAGCTAATTTAACGGATTCATGCAGAATATCCTGTCAATATCCCCTATCACGTAAAGAATGTAAGTTCTTACTTAGTAAACAAAAATGGTAGAGTTTACACCTAGTTTGGTTTGCAAATTTGACCTACCTAACGAACTGTCTGGCTTTGCTGTGGTACTGTTATATCCATCAGTACTTGAGTTTGTGGTTATACTACCTAAAATATTAATATACTTGATATTTTATTTATTAAAAACTAGCCCTGCAACGTTCTTTTCTCATCTAAATAATTCACACAAAGTATTAGTTTGTTTGATATGCTACATTACCTTGCAATGTTAAATCATATTAATGTGACCAAGAAATCGATGAAACTACAAGTATTAAAACCCTAAGTCCCACGCTGACATATGATATTGAGGTTTAGAAAGAACTGGCTACATATAATCAAAATCATACATATTTAACATGTTATTCTGACACAAAAACAATTACACTTTGACTTTGTTTTTTGTAATATGTAATATGTAACGTGCAAACAGCTGATTTTCTGCATCCCATCACAATAAAAACAATCAATACTGGCACATGGAAAATGGAATATTTGTTTCGTTCTATACGAAATAACATCACTTCTTAAAACGTATGTTGATGGCTGATGTCTATACCAAGGTCACATTCCCTTGAATTTTTGACATCAAAACATTGGTGTTTTATCATTAAGTCTTTCATTATATATCTGTCATATTCTTTTAACTGACACTTCAATTGTATACCTACCTGTAGAGCTGTCTGGTTTTGTTGTGGTACTGAAGTATTTACGATTGTAGATAATATTGATGTTAAATTTGTAACATTTGAAGTGTTCAGTTTTACAAAGGCGTTGTTCTATATGCTTTACCTGTTCATGTATTTTGGGGGATTTTGGTACACGCTCATTTACTCTATATCCCTTTATTTGTTCACTCTCATCACTAGTTCACAAAGTATTAGAAGCTTTGATCTGCTTTGATACATTGTAATGTTAAAGTTAATGCTGGGGATATAGATATCTATAGGATTTAGATAGATATTTCACGACGTCATTTCCGATTTTTTTTGCAAAATTGACAAAAACACAAAAAATTGATAGGAATTAAGTACAATAAAGTATATAAAACAAGGGAAAAAACATTCTGTAGATTATACCGCAAACCTAAATCAAACCTAGACTAGAGCTTTTCATATACATATGCAATACCCTGAAACTTTTATTCGGCCACTATGGAATTTTGTTGCTTGTATTTTGAATGTGACTTGTGACTTGTGACTACGAAAAGGTGAGGGAGTTTTTGTCTGTCGATAGACTGATGATTTCCACGTCATGAGCAGAAGACAGAACGATAATTGAAACTCAGCACTATCGGTTTTAACTTTAAACTATATAAAACAACACAAAAACTGTTTAAACGTTATGCGAAGGTAAAAACAAATAAGATAGCCAAATAAAGTTATAAGTATTATTGAGGGAAACTGCATATCTTTGTAAATACTATTAATCAACAGATCGTATATTGACTTGTCTCGTTATTATGTAATAT
>MJUU01067928.1:180592-198457 GCA_002080025.1 Modiolus philippinarum | reverse complement strand
CTGATGATGCTCTATATAGCTAAATTCGTATTTAACACATGTATCATATTCCTCTGAATACAATTTCGTAATAAATAAGATGCATATGTAGGAGATAATCTAATTTGAGATATATTGTAATTAAGAAAAACTTAAATAAACAATAAATTGATTTGAACTTCAAAGTAAGATCCTGTAAACTTTATTCTCGTTTAAGCTCGTCAACATGGCATATCTTTACTGTCGGGTTATTGTGAATCAGTCTCTGGATTCAAGATGAAAAACAACAATAAAAGCGTTGTTCCATTGCTTGTTTTCTCCACGTTTTTGTAGAGATTTTGCCTCATTTGCCTCTACTCCATATCATATGCTTATCTGCAACTGTCAAAAATTGTACAAGAACCATAAATGAATCGCTTCAGGAATCAAATATTGTTTTTATTTTGCAGCGTTTCTATTTTGTTTCTTGACAAAATGTTTCGTTTTTGATACCCTATTTTTAGGAATCTTACATGAATGGGAGGGTCATGTACAGTTGTTGTCAAAAATTTTACATGTTTTTTTAATTTGTTTGATTAAGATTGTAAATGGTAAACAAAAATACATAACTTCTTAGAATTGGGTATGTAGGTTGTTGATTCAAATACTAAAATGGGGGTAATAATATAATAAGATGTTGGTGTTTTATTATTTAATGTGTATTTATTTTTTAAACTAACAATACAATTGTATACCTACCTGTGGAACTGTCTGACTTTGCCGTTGTACTAGTGTATTCACCATTGTCAGTAGTTGACAGTGTAGTTGTACTATCTACAATATTCAATGTAACAGGATATGTTTTATCTTGGTTGCAATGTTGCTTTCTCAGTTAAACTTGTATCATTAGGATAAAGTATTAGCTGGGCTGATCTTCAAAACAATGCAATATTGATAGAATATTGATGTTATCAAGAAATTGACGAAAATACTCAGTATAAAAGAATCCTTCCTCCCACTCCTGTATTATTTTTTTCATATCCGGGTAAACTGATTTATATGTTTAAAACTAGATTAACAAATCAAAAGATTTGATATAAATGTACTTGAGGAAAATATCTAATAATCTAATTTCAGTAAGGTTAATGAAACAACACTTTTGTTGTTGTTGTCGACCTTCTGGTCAAAATGAGGCTTACAATAACTAATAAACATTGATACATGTGGCCATTACAAGATGCACGAATAAGAGAAGGAAAAAACTGTCTTTCTGTATATGAATGATATAATGAATAAAATTCTGAATTCTAAAATTATAAATGAATACTGTAGAACAACTAAGAATTATAAATCCAGGATATATGGCAATATAGGGATCACATACAGTCAGAAAACGTAAATAACAAAACCAAAAAAAACAGAACATAATATAAAAGATACAAAAATTAGAACACCAAAAGTGTGAACCACTAACAAACAGGAGTGTCATCATTTTACGAAAGGATATGGAGTGAATGAACATGAGATCATAACACATATGTTTACTCCAAATGAAATAATTTTAATGAGCTGTATGGCCATTTCGGAAATTAATTCCTCATCAGCAGCACTAGAACCCAAACAAAGGAAATCCACAATTTCAAAAAATGTTTAAAAAGCATATAACCAAACGAGATCCGAATAATCATTAATATCAAATATAACTAAGGACAAAACTACGATGGAGGGACTTAATCCTTAGGTTTTAGAATTTACATAAATTTAGATAATAGTAATTGAACAAAGTGTATACATGAGATATTATCTCATGTATCATTTGTTAGAGGAGGGTACGCATGACCTGCTCCCTATGTTAAATTTCACTTTTGTTTATTTGTTTTGTCTTTGTCATACTGTCTCAATTCTTGTTGCTGTGAGTTGCCGTGATGATGGATTAATGATTATAGAATTTCCCCTTTCCTTTTCTTGCTTCGGTATTCGTTTGCCGATGTATTACATCCGTCACGCAACTAATTTGGTTATTAAAGACTTGTTGGGTTGCTGATTGGGTAATTTAAGAACACCAAGATAAGCCAATTAAAATCCGTGGTACATGTTATTTGTACAACTCCTAAACAGTACCGAGGTAAAAGTGCCATTAACGTCTGTTAAACTCATAAGTAATCAGACATTTACAATGACCCAATCTGTAGACAACACAATCGAAAACCAAACTAAACTAGATTTGCAATTGAAAGCAGCAGCCGATGTCACCCAAGACAACCCAACTTATTCGCAGCCTCAAAAAACTACCTAGAAATCAATTTTCGTTCAAATCCGACAAAGTTGAAATCTTGGAATGGTGGCTATTTTGAAATTTTTTTAATGGAATGCACAACTCATATGTAGTATGGCAAGTTTCATTTGATTATATCAAGCCATTTCAAAATCATCGGTCGAACAAAATTATTGGAAGAATCCAAAGAATAATAATAATAATAATCAGAAAAAACGTAGAATAACAACGTTGTCTACCCGACGATGTATGGGGCGACTTGGATACACAGAACAACACATAAGCAGTGTAAATTCCTATTGAAAATGGGAAGTTTCATTAGGTGCAGCTGCATATATGACACCCGTCACTCTGTAAGTGAAAAGTACGGTGTAATGTCATATTCAATATGCGTCAATCCAGTGTAAACTCGGAATTTATTGAAAGATACCCATCTTCATTTTTGATATATAGACACATTGTAAAGATATGTCGAATAATAATGACGATCATAAAACGTTTTAAGTGACAATATTACATGCACGACATCGAATGAGCTGTGAAATGTAGACCACATATGCTAGAGAAGCAAGCATATTACTACTCAAAAATGAAAAATTCAAAGTTGAAAAAGTAAAATCACCACGTTTGTCACGGAGGTTGGAGTTTGAGCGTCCAAAGGTGCCATTATAAAGGTAAAGGTCCAGGTAAAAACCCTGATATTGGTGTATCAATGGCTTCATTAATTTCCAGTTCATTCGGGTAGATGAAAGAAACATAATTCTTAAGGATGTTCGCTGGTCAGTTTTAAAATAACAAGGATTCCGATTCAATGTAATTTTTTGCTAGAAAATTGTAAAAGAAGTAATTTAAGCCAAAAAATTGATATGTTTCCGATGAAATTACTGAGATACATATGCTTGAAAAAATGGCGGGAAACTTAACTCCTCTGCATTTTTCATAGGTTTAACATGATGAATGTTTATTAAATAATGAAAGTGACAAAATAATACCAACTGAATAAAATTTTGTCGGAATGCTCCTAAAGATGTATATAATGAAATTATGGAATAAAATTAGGGGGTCACTGGGCCAAACATTATAGAGCCTTTAAATGGATAAAACCAGAGAAATACGAAAATTTAAAAGAAATACATAAACATGACCAGCGAACATCCTTAAATAGAGAATTGTTTAAAGATAAAACAACATCTTTATAACGGAAAATGAAATTAAAAGGTTTGGTTAGATTTCTCTCTTTCTTTGGAACTAGCTCTTGTATATGAATCTGGCTTTATACGAATATAAAAGCAAATTTACCAGAGGTGGAACACAACTAGTCCCCGTTGGTACCTGATGGAAGACGTGTCCAACAAAGTCAACAAATTCTTTGTTCATTAAAATTCTAGAATAGCAATCACATCCTCCTCAGTATATTTTTCGGAAATCGGTGTGTTGCGTTTCCTTTACCCAATACCAAATATGAGTATCTTCTCTCAGCCTATTTTGGTGAAGAAGGACTGATGAATGAGATTGTAAATTATCGATTTCAATTTGTTTGGTCTTCCGGAATAGTGGTGCAAAGTGTATATCTTGACTGCGGTTAGTAATGAAGTTAAGAGCTTTGAACGGGGTTTGTGCTGCATTTGGACGACCCCCCAATATACCTTTCTTTGTAAGGATATTTGTGGAGTTTTGATACGCAAATAAAGTGAAGAAAAGGTATTGTTTTCGTCACTTTCAATAATACCTTAGAATGACAATACAGACTTGTGGTTGTTGAGGATTCCCTCCTTCAGTCTCGTACAAATGAATTGTCAATGCTCATCTCTCTCATCAAGCACTAAATTTAGTGTCTTTTGCACACAAATGTGATGTGAATATGGGCCTTATCTACTGGTACAATTATATTATTATCAAGGATGAAGGATAACTTTAGGATTTTCAAATATGTATTTGTACTTGGGCTCTAAGATGTCGTGGGGCAATTCAAATTAATTTTATGAAAACACCGAGTCTATGGATAAGCAAAATCTCGAATGAAGCATTGTTCAAAACCTAGCACCGGTTTGAACCAATTCATTCCTAATTGTCGATCAATACTTTTCAAGCTTCTGTCTACCCATGGACCTGGGTTTGTTAACAAACATAAATTAACTGTCATCTTTTGCCCGAAGAAAAGACTAACAGAAGACAATCCCAACATATAAACAACTACATGGCATGGAGTCAACTGCAAGAGAACTTTACATGTAAAAATGCTCAATTTCAAATAAACAATGAAATGATGTGGAGTAAGTGCACATGAGACAAAGTCTATGCAAATAAATGTTAGAAGTTATCAATGGAACAACGCTTTTATTGTTGTTCTTCATCTTGAAGTCACCATGAGGCCTTCAACAATGAGCTTTGATCATACCTCATAGTAAATTCAATACGAACTCCAGTGCCGGTTTGAATGAAATTCATGATAGATGTCCAACAACATTACATTCATGTACCTTTTGGTCATGGATGGAGGATCACGATTAAACACACATAAAATAGCTGGCATAGTGTTCTTACAATCGTTGTCTTCCATTGTCCGACAAAAAGACCGACAGAAGACATTCACAACATATAAACAACCATTGAGTCAGTCGCAAGAGAACTTAGCATAATAAATTAGTTAAATGCGGGCACTATAAACAGGTGGTCAGAATAACACCTGGAAATTTAACAACAACAAAAAAGAATTAAATACAAGATTTGAAAGAATAATAGTATATCGATATGAGAAATTCTTACAAGAACATGAACACCATAACTGGAATATAATTGAATATAATGGGAGCATTCATATCTCACAAGGTGAATGCTTTACGGACACACACACTGAAAGCTTAAACAAGCAATTGAATTTGAGCATCTGATTTAGCGTTTATCTATGTCATCGATGATTTACATTTAAAGAAATAATCGGACGTTATTTATTTGTCCGATACTTTATTTTGACACGTCTCACAGCCAGTATATTTTGAGCTTAGCGTCAAATCATGGTTGAGACCTCGGATATTCAATTATGCACTGTTCTGCGATTCTCATGCAAAAAGGCTTTTTATTACGTTTTTAAGTCTCAAAAAGCAAACATAAAAATAAAAATTGCACAAAATCGTCCATGTCTTTTTATATTGTACGTTGAGATAATACTGTTCTATGAATGCATTGCATCAAGTTTGGATAACTTTGGGCTTTATTATACCTGCTATATGCTTCAAATCTAAATACAAAGAAAACATATTTGGAGGTTAATATAATGTTTAATTTTGTTCTATTTATTTAGTTATTTACGAGATGCAATTGAATTGCTCCTGTAACCTTAAAAATTGCTTCCAATTGGCAGCGAGGTTAGAATCCTGCTCCGCCAGAAGCACGTAAATAGATAAGTCAATTTTAACCAATCAAATCGTATTTTGCATGACTGCTACACTAGAATCATTTATATGGCATGCGTATTATACCTGTTGAAAATATAATGAATCTGATTTTTTGTACACTGAGCCCGTTTTGTACTTAATTAAGTGTATGAAATTATGTATTTTTAAAACTCGACGTCCGAGAAAATCTTTACTCTAGGGTCATTGGAGATCAGTCTCTTGAATTCTTGAATTGTCTGACAAATTTTCCATGATAATGAATAAACCATCCAAAGATATTACAAAACATTTCATTTTCTATTATTTATCATATTTTTCCTCTAACAAAAATAGTACCAATCAGCAACTTATTCGTCTTGCTTTCTATATAGAATTACCTGTAGAGTTGTCTTCTTCTGGCGTTGTATTGACATTTTCACAGAGGTCGATAGCGGATTGTGCAATTGTACTGTCTAAAATATAAAATAGTTCTAATTGAATTGTAGTTTTAGTTACTGACCTTCCAAGAATTGATTGGAGAATGGATATTGTATATTAAGGTAGATTGACACTAATACACGGCGCATTCGATTGGCGCTTTTGCGAAACACAGATCGGATGCGGAATTGACTCAATTTTCAAGCCGGAATATTCCTTTATTGGCCTATAGATTGACATACACTTTCCCGCGAATTGGCTCCCTTTCTCCGTAAATATTGCCTATTTCGTTAACTATATAAAATATTTCTCTTAATCGAACGGTGACATAGATCTTTCAGCTGAACATATTGCTGAAGTGTATATCTCTAAAATATCAAAAAATAAAAAAAATCTATCTGATATTAATTTCATTTGAAAGCTAAATAATAAGCAAGTTCTCACTGTTCCCTATTCTTTGTAAATATTGCTGAAAATGCTGAATTTAGGCTGATTTTCAAGGCCTGGTATCAGGAAAAATCATCGGTGGCATATCATTTTATTTTATTTTTGGAACATATGAGTTGAGGACTACAGAATATCTTAAAATAAAAAAAAATTTCTGATATTTTTATTAGGCTCAAACTACCTTAAGTCTTTTTCAAATTAAGGATTTCATGTGCATGTATGTAGTTATATCAACATCTTTTGCTATATGGAGTGAATGGTATTGCGTTATCCGTTTGATCAACCGATTATTTCCTGATGACCTCATTCATATTCTTCTTTTCCGTGAGTTTCCGTTGTTTTTTAATGTAAATTGATAAATATTTGATATTATATAAAAGTATGCTACAATGAAAAACAAACGTGCAGTATGATTAATTGATAATATATTTGTCACATTTTGAGGTTCTATATATCAACAGCAAGTTGTCATACCAATGAGCACTAATTGTGCACCTTTACTCGCAGACTTGTTTTTATATTCGTACGAAACTGAATTTCTTCAGAGACTCGTAAAATATCATAAAATAAAAGATGCAAGATCCTTCAATCTCACTTATAGATATACTGATGATGTTCTTTCCAACAATAATGCATCGTTTGCTAAATGAATCCCATCAATATTTCCGCTAGAGCTAAAGATAAAGGAAACGACAGAAACCACAAGATCTACATCTGATTCGGACTTGCATCGCAAATTTGTCGAAAATTGTCACCTGAGTAATGAAATTTACGACAAAAGGGACGATTTTAATTTCAAAATTATCAATTTCCCTAACATGGACAGTAATATTCCAGATTTTCCTGCTTACGCAGTATATGTTTCAAAGCTGATTCGTTACTCGAGAGCTAGCACAAATTATAGAGACTTTCTCATTATACACAGTTGTCTCCGTGACTGCCTTATTAATCAGGGCTTCCAAAAAAAAATCCGCTTCATACGATCATTATGAAAGTTCTTTAATGATTATCAGTCCCTTGTGGAAAAAATTGAAGTTTAGGTCCTAATTCTGAAACATTTTTTTTTTCTTTACTTTATACATTTCTACTTGGTTGTTCATTATTTTTAAATGTCTTCAACCTTTCAGTGGCAATTGCTGTTGAGCTGCTACCGGACACTACCGCAAGAGAAAGAGAGGTTTGGCTAGCCATAAAATTGGTCTAACCTGTAATTTCTTTTGAAATACTTGTACCAATTCAGGACCATTGCGGTCGACAATTTTGCCGGTGGTTTTCACCTAATTTATCTTTTAGTCTCTTCTGAGCTTCTGCTCTTGACCAATGTGTTTGGTAATTTTGTTATTACCCCATAATACCATACACGTTGTAATGCGACTCGACGGTTTATTAACTTTGATAAAATTTCGCTTTGGGAACATTGTGTGACCTTTATCTTATTGACAAAAAAATAATAATAAGAATGTCCTTTCATGACATTGTTAAGACTGAAGGTCAGTAAGTTCAACAAAAATTCACCAATCACAATCACGATGTCAATATACACACAGGACGGCTTTGAACGAAATTTTATTGAATTCACCAACTATTCTTGAAATTCAATACAAAAGAAACAAAAAGCATGCAATAGTGTACTTAATTATGCATCAAAACACCCTTATAAGTTCAAACATAGCCCAGTACGAGCGTTTACAAACTTGGTAAAATTAAGCATTAAAATTGATGTTTTTTAGCACATACCTTTTAATCTTTTACATATTTGTTAATTATGTCTCATAACTGATTTGACAATTGTTTCACGTAACTATTGGCTTTTTTGTTTTCAGAATACATCATTTCTCCACGTTAATTTTTTTATCAAAAGTTGTGTTTTTCAAATATTTTCTTCCCGTATTTGAACAGTGTTGTACCGATTTGGCCCTAATTTTATAATTGACCCTTAACCAGGCAATCTGTTTTTAATGATATTTCAACAATATTTCTATTTGTTTGGTGTACGTTTGACATAAGTACCATTCTAAAAATGCGTGACAGATGTTTATAATGTCTTTATTTGCTCACCTATATAAAAAAGGTGTAATTAACTAAAGGGTGTGTTTGAGTCTTGGGTGTGTTCGTATAGTTTAGAGATGAAAATGCGGAAATGTACTTGTTGCGTCAAATCGTAGTCCAGCTCTGCTATGCTAATCAAAAACTGGAAACGACAAAGCGTTCTAAAGATGAAAACAGCTCCACTTCACAAAATATGTGTCATCACTTAAATTGATTATCCCCAGAAAGCTTAAATTTTCTAAAATCATAAAACATCCAAAAGGCTAATATTTCATTGTAAATTGCTAAATATTGCGCTAAAAGTTATATAGTGGGAAATTGTTGACAGAAGGACAGAAGAAAATCCAACAAGATATGCCATTGCGTCCTGTTGTGCTTTTGTGCGCATCTTCAAAGTTGAGAACCTATGTAAATTCTGTGTATATATGATTTTATCGGCCTTTTTTTGTTTAAAAATGTACTTTCTTATAACAAAGCTTGTCAAGTTTAGAACGTTTTGTTACAATTTGGGAGAAAGCTTATCATATATAAAAATTCTAGGTATTGTTTACGACATTGACATCAATGGCGGATCCAAGTGAAGGTTCCGGGGGTTGGTATCCCCCCCCCGTTTGCACAATAATGTATTTTAAATGAATATCTTGATGTTTTACTGAGAAAAAAACCCAAAATGTTTCTAGCCTCGTGCCGCTCGGTGGAATATCATTGCACTTCGAATTGAAACCCCTCTTTTCAAATTGTCTGGATCATGCCTGGCCAAGCATTTGCATGTAGTTGATGGGTTTTTGCCTATGACCGATTTTTCTTTAATTGCAGTAATACATGGCATCTGTTTTATTCTTGAATGGAAACTGTCATTACTTGGCATAAAGCACTACTTGATCTCATACATTTAATGTCCTTTGACTTCGTGTTCTTGATTTTTTTCCAATAGGCCAATGTGTTTTCGGGTTTTCTCTTTACGAATTACCTTGTGTGTTTTACACAAAAGATGCCCTGTTCATGTGAAAAGCAAGTAGTTCTTAAGTTAACAAGTATGAACCAAGCAGATTTGTTTCTAGAAAAGCTATTTTTTAAAACTTGATTGCGAAGATCGCGTAGAGGTTTTACAGCACGCAATAAAGTCACATACTTTAAAAAGTAAAAATAAAAGATAACTATTATCAAAGATAACCTTGAGCTCATTCGATGTCAACAAAAGGTCCAAAAACCAATGATTCATACGTTGTACTTTGTGTTTTGTGCATGTCAAACGTAAGAATCATTTAGATGTTTGCNCCCCCCCCCCCCCCCCCCCCCCCGCCACACACACACGCGCCAAAAATATTATGGGGAAACTTGATTTTGATATAAATCTTAAAAGTCAATGACTAACATGACTCATAATTGTTGCAGATACCTTGTGCAATAGTAAAAACGTGTGTCAAACATCTTGTTCTTAGTCAACCTTGTACCGCACTGTTCATTGTAAGAAAAATTGCCTTATTTGACCTTAAAAGAGGTCAAATTTAATGAAAGCTATAGCAGCACAGATCGCACTTTAATGCATTCAAAACTCGGTTTAAATACGACAACTCCAGTGCAATTTATTTGCGTATTGGAAAATCCTTTACTTGAAAACAATTATTTGACCTCAAGGTCAAAGGTGAATGTCATATGAAATTCAAATGGTACCAAATATTCAACTTTTTTGTGATACACTAATTTGCCAAATATCTGAAAAGTATGTCAAAAAATTAGTTAGTTATATCCCCGGCAAACAAAAAATACAGCTCTCAAGCTATGACCTTTGACCCTTAAATAAAGTATGTTTGGACCACGTCAGATAGCGACGACAGCAATTTTCTGAAAGAACAAATATTACACTTTCGTTTAAGATAATAAAAGTCCATGGGGCTTTCGGGTAATTTAAATCTTGAAAATTTGCCTCCTCGCCGCTCCACTATAACCCATACGTGAAAAAAACTCGATATATAATCCTTTGCAAAATTTAGCTTTAAGAAAATTTTGTTGTAACCTAAGGTGTATCTCCTTCTTGTATAGTTCTGTCCTTAGCTGATTTTGGCTTTCCTAATTAGACACTATTGGTAATTTTGTTGTCTATCAGCCTTTACACATAGTTCAGTTCATAAATTTCCGAATGTTTTGATTTGATCTGTACTTACGAGACATAAGTTGTTGAAATGTGCATATGCAGAACCTAAATTCACAGTAGCCTCGGTAGTCTGTTATTTAAAAAAGTCGGGAAAACTGTTGTGGAATGCCTAATTAAGAACAAGAGTAAAATGTAGTTCGGCATTATATGGAAAAATCTCTTCTACACAACACTACTGAAAAAGAGGTAACTTAAATATATACATATGCAGAAAAACTTATTTATATACCTCCACTATTCCACTTGATTCTAGAAACTAAAAATCAATCAAATCAAATTTTGAAATATGAGGTGCACCTCTACATTATTTCACAAAGACCTATTTCAAGTTTCATGAAAATCTAGTTAGTGGTACAGGAAGAGATGGACACCCACTTTTAATGTAATAGCCAAGTTTTCCTTTGAGAAACCCCAAAAATCAATCAAATCAAAATCTAAAATAGGAGGTGCACTTCTACATTATGTTACAAGGACTGTGTTAAATTTTCATGAGTGAGTGGTTCAGTAGGATTAGTGGATGAGAGATGGGTACCCACTTGTAATGTAATGGACAGGTTCATGTTTGCTATGGGAAATACCAAAAATCAATCAAATCTAATTCTCAAATAGATGTTGCTCATCTACATTATGTAACAAAGACCGTGTTAAAGTTTCATGAAAATCTATTCAGTGGTTCAGGAGTGCTAGCGGATAAGAAAAAGAGTACCCAATTGTAATGTAATGGCCAATTTCATGTTTTGCTATGTGAAAACCCAAAAACAATCATGTCAAATCCTGAGATAGAAGGTGCACATCTTCATGATGTCACAAAGACTCTGGAAAATTTTCATAAAAATCTATTCAGTGGTTCAGGAGGAGTAGTGGATAAGACATGGGTAACCACTTGTTTTGTAATGGCCGATTCTATGTTTTGCTATGATTTGAATACTCATGTGTTACGGACGGACGGGAAGACAACTCCAACACTATTTACCCCAACTTTTCAAGCGCGGTATAATAATGTAATGGTCAATTCCATGTTTGCTAAACATCAATCAAATCTAATTCTGAAATAGGAAGTGTACATCTAAATTATGTAACAAAGACTCTGTTAAAGTTTCATGAAAATCTATTTAGTAGTTCAGGAGGAATAGCGGATAAGAGATGGATACCCTCAGGTGAACGGACGGAAGGATAGACAGAAGGAAAGACGGACAGGCAACCCAATCACTATATACCCAATTTTTCAAGCTGGGGTATAAAACGAATGCATAGTATTTACTACTGGGACACTTGTAAACTTGATACCAATAACTTGAGGTCATCTTGAGGCGACATCACCATCTTGTGGACCGCTACTTGAAATTTGTTTCCAAGATGACAACATATCTTTCCCCTTAAAAAATTTGGTTTTATTGGTTACGTAATTTGTTCATCTTTATATATTTTTCTATCTTCATTTTTCTTTTCTGTGCAGTACTCATGTTATGTCTTTATGTTGTCCTTAGTTTATACGTTTAGACTGACGGTTCGGTTCTCAAATACTTTACTGAAAATGTTTATAAAGTCCATGTATTAAACTGACTCGGGGGATATAAAACTCTGCTTTCAGACTTGGTTAGGTAAATCATAAAACCCAAATTTTGATTATATATTTCGATATTTATGAACTATGAAATATTTCAATGAAAATAATGAAAAAGTACTCACCAAGTTTGGGTACAAGTTCTGGAAGAAGTGAGCAAAGACTGGAAAAAGTTCCAACTGTATTTACGTAGTATGAATCCGGGTCCGAAGCGATCGTATTCAGCTCAGATGTCGTTACGGAACCGATTCCAATGGCATATACCTCAATGCCAGCACTGTGCAAGACTGCGGCTTGTGTTGCTGTTTGTGATGGGAAATTTGATACTCCATCTGTTAATACAACCACAGCTTTAGGAACACCATTTCTTGAACCATGAGCAGTTGAAAAAGAAGTTTGATAGCAGTAAGAAAGAGCTGCGTGTGTGTATGTCCCACCCCCTGTAGTTCTTGACTTTACATTGATTATCGCATCAAGTAAGTCTGATTTTGTAGTGTAATCATTAAGATCGAATTCTTCTGTAATTGTACTTGAAAAAGTTACAACTGATATTTGTATCTCTCCTGTAGAATCACCAATATTCAGCCATTTTGTTACGTTGTAAATAAAGTCAACAGCCTCTTTAAAATCGTCATTGGATACACTTCCTGATCTGTCTATTAGAAATACTACGTCTGAAATAAAGTTTACTTGACATGAGTATGTTGGTCAGTAGAATTGATCATCAAATATTTTGAGTCAAAGTCAATTAAACAGTAATCAACATAAAAAGGGTAAAAATAAGCAACATGTTAAAAGAAAAAAAAAGACAAAATAAACAAATGAAACTAATAAAAGAAATTCTGATCATATACAACTATAAGCTAGTGCTATTTATATGAGCACAATATATTTGACCATGTAAATGTATATACTGACACTTACGTCTAGATTTACAGATTATGCCGCTAGGAACTGTTTGAGTCTATTGTTGTATTGTCACATCAGCAGTGTTGTTTACCTTCCTTTGGAACTGTTTGATTTTGTTGTTGTATTGTCATACCAACCAATGTTGTTTACCTACCTTTGGAACTGTTTGATTTTGTTGTTGTATTGTCATACCAACCAATGTTGTTTACCTACCTTTGGAACTGCTTGATTTTGTTGTTGTATTATCACACCCACCAATGCTGTTTACCTACCTTTTGAACTGTTTGAGTTTGTTGTTGTTTTCTCACACTCACCAATGTTTTTACCTATCGTTGGAACTGTTTGAGTTCGCTGTTATATTGTCATACCCACCAATGTTGTTTACCTACCTTTGGAACTGCTCGAGTTTGTTGTAGTATTGTCATACCCTACAATGTTGTTTACCTACTTTTGGAAATGTTTTGTTTGTTATTGTATAGCAAAACCAACCAGTTTTGTTTACTTGTCTTTGTAAATATTTGAGTTTGTTGTTGTATTGTCACACCCACCAATGTTGTTTACCTACCTTTGGAACAAATTGAGTTTGCTGTTATATTGTCACACCCACCAATGTTGTTTACATACCTTTGGAAATGTTTTGTTTGTTATTGTATAGCAAAACCAACCAATGTTGTATCCCTACCTTTAGAGTTGATTGATTTGTTGTTTTATTGTCATACCCACCAATGTTGTTTACCTACCTTTGCAACTGTTTGAGTTTATTGTTGTATAATCACACCTACCAATGTTGTTTAACCACCTTTGCAACTGTTTGAGTTTGTGTGATTATCTATGGAACTGTCTGTGTTTGTTGTTGTATTGTCATACCCACCGATGTTGTTTACCTACTTTTGGAAATGTTTGAGTTTGTTGTTGTATTGTCATACCAACCAATGTTGTTTACATACCTTTGGAAGTGTTTGAATTTGTTGTTGTATTGTCACACCCACCAATGATGTTTACCTACCTTTGGATGTGTTTGAATTTGTTGTTGTATTGTCATACCCATCAATGTTGATAGTTGATTGTACAGTTGAACTATCTGAAATATCAAAATCACTTTATATTGCTACTCATATTACGTCTACTATTTTTATCACTAGGACACGAAGTATCTGTTTGATTAATGACATTCGGATTTCACAAGTATATTGCTGTTGCGAAGAAATCGACTAAACTAAAACATATAATACCCTACATCCCCAGGGTATGTATCTTACATAATCATGAATAAACTTGTTCAATGTTTCAAATATGGGACGGTCATAGTAACGGTTATGGTCAATGAAATTGGCTACATATATGTGTAAATAACATATAGCATTGATAAGTGAAATTTCTAGATGTCCTTACTGGTCTCTTCCTTTGATCGATTCGGACTTTTATTGTCACTTTTATTTTATTCATTATAATTAAACTTCGATTGATATTTGGTACCTTCGAATATTTTGTTTTGGATTCGCTGACTTTTAGGAACCTAACACAAATAAAGGGTCATGTATATACATGTGGAATAGTTATGGTCTTTGGAACTGCATCTCTTTTTCAATTTTGTTTGATTTCTATTGTGAATGATAAACAAAGTTCCATAGTATCTTTGTTATGAGGTAGAAATTACCTGTAAATTGATAGCAATAATGAAACAAAATTGGCTCAAATTAACTTTTTGATTAGACAAAAAATATTATTTTACGAATTAAATATACAGTATATAATTTATGAAGTCCAAATAAATATCCAAATAAATAATCCACTGAAGTCGGCCAATAAATGTCCAGATGAATATTCTTTGTAGTCGTCACTAAATAGTTGATGATAGATTCACAATATCTGATGTCAATTTCCAACACAAAAGATGTGCGTAAAAATCCTTTATAAACTAATTAAACTGACTGACTCTTCCTTTTCTGCTAACTTATATTTATACATACAATGTAACTAAAACATTCTTTAACAAGAAGCTGCTAGAAAGCCCTCCATCAACTGACAATCACATGACTTTTATGATTATGTAAGATTGTTCCAGAAATTTCTAATGTGTTAAATATTCAAATTAAATTCCAGAAAATTCTGAATGTTCTAAGGTGTAATAACCTTGACCATAGTTTATTGTAAACAAGTTAAATAATTAGGTCAAACAATTTACATACTATTCTGCCTTTACAAAATAAAAACAATATATACAATGCGTTTTAGAATATTTACAATGTTTAATTACCTATAACACCTCCCCTTAAAAGAAAATGTTTGAATGCAATGAAAAGATTTAATAATAGACTAATATATTTACAATGACCACGATGATCATGAGTTGTCATGAAAAATCAAACTCTTGACAATGCATCTGCAATAACAATTGTTTTTTCCCTTTTATATGCCTTATATCTAGATTAAAACCTTAAGAGGTCAAACTCCAATATTCTTTGATTTTTATCTTCCATATTATGAATAAATTTAAGAGGGTTATGATCAGTTTATACAATGATAGGATGAATTAAAGCTGTAACATAAATTTCAAAATGTTATATAGCCACAATCAGAGACAAACATTCTTTTTCAATGGCGGAGTGATTATCTGGTGTTTTATAGAAAAATAACAAATTGGATGGTCTATACCATCTTTACCTTCTTGTAATACAACACCAGCAACATCATTTGCATCCACTGCTAATTCAAATTGACAATCAAAATTAGGTGTTGCTTAAACTGGTGCATTTCTAGGATGGCTATTAGTTCTTGAAATGCTTAATCACAGCTTTTAAACCAAATGAACTTTACAATTTTTCTCCATAATTCAGTCAAAGGCTTACTATTTGAAGAGAAGTTTTGACAAATTTTCTAAAATATCCAGCCATTCCCAGAAAACGCATCAGTTCTTTCTTATTCTCAGGTTTAGGAAAACTATAAGTTTTACCTGACCCTGACCTACAACATTTTCTAAATAGTTCACATAAGCGCATCAAAATTCACTCTTGGAGAGGTTGACTGTTAACATAGCACTGCTTAAATGTTCAAAAAAATTTGAACTATCTGAAGATGTTCTTCCCAAGTGTCACTACGTTATTGATGTATGCTTCACAACCGTCAGTTACAGAAATAACACTGTTGATGAGACGTTGGAAAGTTGCCGGTGAATGTTTCATGCCAAAAGCTATCACTTTGTATTGGAAAAGTCCATAGGGTGTAACAAAGGCGGAAATTTCTTTAGCACGCTCTGTTATAGGAACTTGATAAAATCCTTTCTATCCTATCAATTTTTGTTATGTATTTAGCATTTCCAATTTTATCAATACAGTCATCAATGCGCGGAATTGATGAAGAGGTCATTTTTTGTAACTGTTTAATTTTGTATTGTCTGTACACATAAGTTCCATTAGGTTTTGGCACTAGAATACAAGAGAAGTCTTTTTTAACAAATTCTGAACTTCATCGTGCAGCTACTGTTGTTTGATCGGATTCAGTCGATATGGATGCTGTTTAATAGGTACTGAATCGCCAACATCAACATCATGAAATGTTTTATCAGTTCGTGTCGGAATGTTAGGAAACAAATGTTTAAAATCAAGGAGTAACTGTTTTAACTTTTCACTTTGAATATTTGATAATACATACGCAAACGTTATGCTGTACACGTGTTTCAAGGAGTAACCTCTTATCAGCAGCACTAAAATCAAACAATATGGAAATCCATAATCCGAAAGTAGTAAAAAAGAAGTATTCATTACCAAAAATACCGAAATAGGTGGCCAAATTCAGTACCAAGGACATCCACCGAGTGCCATACACAGAATGAAGCCTTAGTATTTTTAAGGCTTTAGAATTTTGATATAAAAAGTAAATTCCTCACACTAACTATATTTACAGAATGTACAATATTTGTGCTATTTCTATCTATATTTGGTGTTATCATATTTACATGACACAACATATTATGGCTATGTCTGTCATGTGTTTTATTAATATAATTTAAATCACTAATTTTCTTTTCAACAAAATATGGACAAAAATATATGGGTTCAAGCGGCTTTCCAGGAACAGGAAATAATACAGGCACTTTATCACAAGGGTGAATATTACGTTTTACCGAATGTTGGCCGTTCTTTGCTTTCATTGATTCTTGACTAGATGTAAGATTTTTATTGGCTAGTTCACAAGCTTAAACAAGTTTAGTGCCAAAGTCTAGGAGCAATCAAGGATATTTAGATAGTCTTTTCTATCAAACAAAATTTTCTCCTTTAAAAGTTTGAGTGGGTCCCTAATTGTGTGCCCAAAAACTAATTCAAATGGACTAAAACCTAATAATTCCTGGACTGCATCTCTTACAGGAAATAATAGAAAAGAAATTCCTTAATCATAATTTTTCTCAGTGTCAAAACAATAGGCCTTATTATAGTTTGTAAGGTTTGATGCAATCACGCTAAGGTGCCTTGACTTTTAAGGTGATAAGCATATGATCTGTATTGTTTAATGCCAAATTCATGCATTACTTGCTGAAAAATACCTAAAATAAAGTTTGAATCTTGATCTGATTGAATAGATTCAGGCAGGCCAAACAAAATAAAAATAGTTAAATGTTAAAAATGGATAACAGGAAACACCTACAATGGCTGAAAATTATAATTACATGCAACAATTTGCAAGGGAACTACGCAAGAAA
>MJUU01067928.1:159389-180408 GCA_002080025.1 Modiolus philippinarum | reverse complement strand
TCTGCTGGTAGAACACTGTCGCACTACGGAAGAAAAATCAAACTCAAAACTTCCCGAAGGGTTTGGTCAAGAATCATCATAAATTTCAGTAGACATTGGCAGTATCAGTGAAAGGCCAGTATGTGTGCAAAATCTTCCGGTCACTAGGTCTCAAAGCTAATTTAACAGATGCAAGCAGAATATCTTGCCGATATGGCCTTTAACGTAAAGAATGTAAGTTACGTCCCAGCTTTTCCGGATTTTTAATCAATTTCTGGCATTTCTTAACAACATTTCCGTTAAATTGAGGACTAGAAATGCCCATAGTAATAAGCTTTTTACGAGTAACGCCATATTTAGATATAGCATGTTCATATCTATTACAAAACTTTTTAAATGTATTCAACAACTTATGAAATCTGTAACCCTGTTGTAAAAGTTTGGCTGTGATAGTACTGCTACGTTCATTGAAATCATCAAGTGTAGAACAAACTCGTGCGAATCGTAGCAGTCGCGAAATACACCCCGTAGGATGGAGCAAGGGGAATGTCGCCGTCAAGAAAAGGGAAATAAGTAATAGTGAAATCAAAATCATCCCTTTTATCATATATTTTGGTTTTGATTTTACCAGTGTCAATAATGATAGTCCAGAAAAGGGCAACATTTGGAATCATTGTTAGCTATATTTAATTTCAGTTGTTGTGGATAAATAATGTCTACATAATCTAAAAACTTGGGATTATCAAAAGTAAGGATATCGTCAATATACCTGCTGTTATCATTGAAAATAGAAATAAGTTTATCTCTGTTAGGTATGGTTCCGTTTTGAAGTTTTTTCATTAAATCTCGTTCGTAACAGAAAAGAAAAAGATCTGCAATGAGAGGTGCACAATTTGTACCCATGGGAATACCTCTGACCTGTTGATAAATAGTGTTGCCAAAACAAACAAAAATGTTGTCCAGCAAAAGATTGAGTGAATTAATCACATCTTCACATGTCCAGGAACAATGGTTATTATAGGTTATATTAGAGATGAATCCTTGCTTTTTGTTAGAGCGAATGAACTGCAGACCAGAAAATTTAAAAGACCAATTAATAATTTGTCCCAACTTGGATTTAATCAAATTATGTGGGAGGATAGTATAAAGTGTAGAAAATCATAACTGTCGATAGATGGGACTGGTCTTTGAATAGATTGTAGTTTATCTAAAACTTCAACAATAGAATTTTTTACACTCCAAAAGTAATTTACACCAGAGTTTTGATAAGTTTTTTCACAGTATTTGATAACCAACTCCTTTTTACAAGTAAGTAAACTAGTTAAATGGATGGATAAATTGGTAGTAGAACACTTACTAGATGCTGAAATAAAACGATGTTTGAAGGGATTTTGTAAAGCCTTAACTATAGTCTTAGTCTTTATATTTCTTAAAGGGATATCTTCAGAAAATTTTGTCAATTTGATAGGTGAACATCGATCGCGTTGCATATCAATAAGAAACTAGATGTTGTCAGAAACGACAGCTATCCCCACACTCCCTGTTTGACACAGAAAACAGTTCTTATACACCCTGGGCATAATTTTTTTCTTATTATTTTTTAAATCTATCTATTGATAGTCATTATTGTTACTAAAAGAATACTAGGATATATATGGTTGCTAAGTAGAATTCCAAAAAAATAAGTGGTCTTTGAGACTTTCAGGAAATTTACAAAGATTGGAATCAATATTTTTGAAATCCAGTTGATGAAAATGTTTTTCCTAAACTACACAAACAATTTAAGTATGGTTGCTAGGTAGAATTCCAAAAAATAAGTGGTCTTTGAGACTTTCAGGAAATTTACCAAAATTGGAATCAAATATTTTTGAAATTTGATTTATGAAAATGTTCGTCATATTATACAAACATTTTAAGTATGGTTGATAGGTAGAATTCTAAAAAATAAGTGGTCTTTGAGACTTTCAGGAAATTTACCAAAATTGGAACCGCCTTTCAGAATTCTAAGTTTTCAGAATTTTGTTTTTTACCAAACACTTGTCAGAATATAAGATAATATGCAAAAATTTAAGAAAAAATATGTGTCTTTGACATTTTCAGGAAATTTACCAAAGTTGGAACCGGAACCAAAATTCCAAAAGCTTATTGCAAATCTATAGACTATATGAAACAATAATGCATAAAGATTTGATCCCTTTATCCAAAAATGTAGGAGGAGTTTGCGTCACATGCCACATGTGTCTAATCCACATCTTTGGGTCTTTCTTGAAATTGACATCATGGGGCCTATTGCTTGCACCAAGACCAATATCAAAAATCCGAAAGCTTATTGCGCATCTACAGACTATATGCAACAATTCTATAACAAAATTAAATCCCTAAATCCATAAATGTAGGAGGAGTTTGTGTCACATGCCACATGTGTAAAAATTGACATCATGGGGCCTCTTGTTTGCACCAAGACCAATATCGAAAATCCGAAAGCTTATTGCGCATCTGCAGACTATATGCAACAATTCTACAACAAAATTAAATCCCTAAATCCAAAAATGTAGGAGGAGTTTGAGTTACAAGAAAAGTGTGACGGACTGACGGACGGACAGACGGAGTGTATAACATTATCCCCGAACTTTCTTCGAAAGTGCGGGGATAATAATGGATCTGACCACATTGAACCTGATAAAATAGAATCCAAATATACACGATGTACTTTCCTTGCTAAATGAAATTATAGGATTGAATGCATTATTTTGAAGTGCTATAAGGATTATGAAAGTGTTGACCAGACGCACATTTTCAACATGACGTGCTTCGGTCAAGAATTTAATACCCCAATCAAACTTCACCAGCCCAATAGTCAGACTTATCTGACATGAAAAAATACCTTTCGTTTTATATAAATGTACTGTTTTTTATCAAAATTCTATTAAAAAATACTGAGGCTTCATTCCGTGTATGTCACTCGGAGGATGTCCTTGGTACTGAATTCGGCCTCCTATTTCGATATTTTTGGTAACGAGTATTTCTTGTAATTACTTTTGGATTATTGCTTTCCATACTATTGGATTTTAATGCTGCTGATAAGAGGTTACTCCTTGAGATATTGTGTTGTACTAATAACGTCCATCTTTTTCGTTTGGACATTTGTTTGGTCGAGTTAATCTAACTTGATAGATTTTTTTATCATTCTTGAATTTTGTTCCTATTTGCCTTTTCTAAATTTTTGTAGTCCACAATTTATTATGAAACTTAAGTTAACCTTGTAGGGAACAAGTCAGAGTAGGGAATTCGCATTTTTGTCAGTTTTAGGGCATATGCATGTATTTCCTCTTGTCCTTTCATCCTGCATACCCTCACAACTGATTTTCCACACATTTTAACACCACTAAGATATTTACTTGATTTTGTATGTGACGTATCGATCCAGATTGAGTTTCGTTATGATTTTAATTTTTTAAGAGAAAATTTATAGTGTAAAGGTCTCAGGAATTAAGAATTTCATGAAATGATTTTATAATGATGTATATTACGTAGTTTTATGATTTTTAGATAAAATCTTGATCCTTTGATTTTTGTTTTAGTGTGCTTGATTTATTTCTGATTGGCATTATTGTCGTTCGGACACATCTGATTTATAAAAACTATTTGCATCCTCTTTTATCCCGATTTGATTTAACCCAGGATTGACATGTTAACAGTGCAATCGGTTCCGTATACGGATATTTTACGAAAGGATACGGAGTAAATGAATACGAGACCATACCACACATGTTAACTCCAATTGCAATTAATTAAATTTTAATGAGCTGCATGGCCATTTCGGAAATTAATTCCTCATCAGCAGCACTAGAGCCTGAACATAGGAAATCTACGATTTAAAAGATTTTCAAAAATGCGTAAAACCAACCATAACCAAAATAATCAGTAATATCAAATAAGGCGAAGGACAAAATGATATGCTTACCCTACCTTATCTCTTGGATGTCAGTCGTTATTTCTTTAGTTCACAGTGTGAGTGCTTGAGTTTTTTAGTGTTATGTAAATGATGAACGTATTGTTTTTCGGCATGTCGTATCTTTGGCCTTCCGTCTGCTGATGTACTCGTATTTGCCGTGTATTTGGAATTTGATAAATGTAATCTACTTGTGCTTTGATCATTTTTGTATGGGGAGGTGGTCAAGATTTTAATTTTTAATGCAGGGGAGAAATTCTAATAAAATGAATATGTCCTTTAATATTATCTCAATACTATCTATACATTCCATCTTTCTTTAGCGACTATTCTGTTTGAGTCTCATTTGCATAAGTGGGTTAGAACCTAGAATACTTTGTGGTCGGTGGCGTGATATGATTTATGTACACCCGTTCAAAAAGATATGCCAAATAAATTTCATTTACGATGCTTAAAAGAATAAGGGAATAAAGCAATAGTATTGAATTAGGAGTAATAATATCGATTATAATTTAAAAATTGGAAGCAAATATTCTATCATATTTTATTTTAAAACTGAAATATCTTGATTTAAAGATATCATTTTTAAAAAAGATTTTCTAAAACACAGAATTGCAGGGACATTAACTCCAAATTACGATGATTAAATATTACCTATCCAAAGTACCTGATTTCACGCAAGCAACAACGGCAGTAGATTACCGAAGGAACAAAGGGGTGAAATTCACAAAAAATCGAAGTCCAAAGACAGGGCAAAAACGAGAACACAGAAAACAATGACTTTAGACGCAAAAACAATAACGTTAGACAGACACAAAGCACAGAAACAGAAATTACAACATTCAGAACAAAAGCACTCACAGTGTGAACTCCAGTGAAACTGAGAGTGACATCAGGTGCTCCGGAAGGGTAAGCATCCTGTTCTGTTAACAGCATCCGTCACACTGTGAGTGATTCAATCCGGGAAAATGTCAATGTCGGTAGTCAAATCCGGGAAGACGTGAATCTAGCTGAAAATGTCCACTTTCATTTGGGATACTGACACGTCATATCTTTCAACGATGCTATGGTGACGGCCATAGAATTTCTTGAGGGATGAAATTAATAAAGCTTTAACAAATCCCTGACTAAGCAGCTTTTGGGACAATGTTTTTGCTCTGTTAAAAAAATCACTGTACAAACTACATGCTCGACAGTAACGAATCAACTGTGAAATGTACACTCCATTGGCTGCAGAGGTAGGTATATGTAGCAACGGATCAGACCAATCAGGCAGTCCTGCTTATATAAAAGAGATTTCTGTACAATAGAATTTGAGGAATATTCAATTTTAAGTTCAGACATTCTTGATATACACCAACATTCAAATAAGCAAGGTAACGTATACTTTATAGTGCTTTTAAATTGACTGCTCTGTATGGTCCCCTTACGTTCGTTCGTACCTTTCATCAAAATGTAAGAAATCTCTAATAATACCTTAATGTCTCGACAAGGGAGGATAATGGGGCATGTTTAATATTTCAGCTCTATACACCCTTTGTACAACAATTTGATACTTAACTGCCTATTCTGCATCAGCAGACACATCAGAAAGTCTCCATTTACGCATAAGAATACCATTTTAGTAAAATAAGTGACAGGTTCCTGCAACGATTTACTTTCATCA
Source organism: Modiolus philippinarum (assembly GCA_002080025.1). Classification (NCBI taxonomy): domain Eukaryota; kingdom Metazoa; phylum Mollusca; class Bivalvia; order Mytilida; family Modiolidae; genus Modiolus; species Modiolus philippinarum. The sequence continues at coordinate 174,811 of MJUU01067928.1, read as the reverse complement.
ACAGCCCTGTTGAAAATACATGAAATTTCAGGGTCTTTATGTTGCTCATTGCTAAACCTTGACATCGAAATACCTTCACCTGGAACCAATGAACTATCAGAAAACTTTAAGAGCTTGCTTGTTTTGTCATCAACAACACTAAGCTGACTCATAAATGTATCAGAGAAATCTAACCATCAGTGCTATTTTCATCAACTTGCTGAGCTTCTTCACATTTATTTTTAATAGCACGTGTAACTATGCAGACAGGATACAACTAAGAAAACTCCTGTTCAGCGGAATCAGGGACTTGATCAAAAGATTTCCTGTCACAATAGGATTTCTCTGAACTTTATCCCCAGCTAAATCATTCCTAAGAAGATGTCGCACACCTTCAAAGGGCAATGATGACTTGATACCTAAGATTGAGGTCAAGAAACAATGTCTGAAGATAAGAAAACATTATGGAGAGGAATAGCAGTATAGCCAGTAGAATTTACTACTTTTAATAAGAACATTTCTACCAGTACTAGAATATCATCAAACGGCAGAGTCTCCACAAAACCATCACTAATAAATGGTTAAAAAATCTCCATAATGGGACTAGATGGGGATTTGACCTCAACCTTAGTAACAAGATAAGAAACAGACTTAACCTCAGAAAATGAAATATACACATCAGTGCCAAAATGAAAACATTGTGACGACTCAACAAAACCACTGGGCTTGATTTCACTTTCTTTCCTTTGCTTTATTTATCATTTTTATCAAATGGCCTTCCTTCCTACAATAAATACACGAAATCGACTTAAATGGCCCTCTGACAATGAAGGGGAAAGGACTTGGACGAGCTATTTACTGGACGTTGCCTACTGTTTACTTCATTTGTAGGTTTGGATGAAAAACTTGTAGAAATATTATGATTTATGAAAAATGTCTGTGGTTTATTAAAAAATTGTGTGCAAGGTTAATGAGAACACCATACCCAGAAAAAAGTTAAAATTTAAATTTCTTTGTTTTGGATATATTTTAGTACTATAGTAGTTGGTTGTTACTTGAAACTTTCAAACCCACTTACAAGGCTTTTTCTTGATATATATTGGGCAAGAGTTACCTGCTCCTTTGTGTTCATGGATATTAACAACCACGGTATGTTAGGGCAAACTGTAATGTACATGTTGTTAATAGGGGAAAAATAACCACCAGTGCTAAAAGCTGTGACTATTGAATATGTGATAACATAGAATAGATTTTGATTTTGCCACCTCATTGCTTCAAAATTATCAAAATACTTCCTTAACTTGCAATTTTTTTACGCCTTTTGGGCTTTTGCCGGACCATAATTTATGCCATGACAAAAAATTGTATCATATAGAATTTGATTTTTTCTTATTGAATATATTTTTTGAAAACACAACAATGATATATTAAAAAATCAATATAGCAAACCAGGATTTTAAGAGACCTACAAGCATTCAAAGTTCACTACATTGCAATCCCCCTCAAAAAATTTGGCCGTCACTGGTACAAAAACTGGAAGTGATGTCACCAGCTGGGCTTGTAGCATCAAACCCAAACTGTATACGGTCTTCACTTGACTAGAACAGAGAGTTGTAAGATGCACATGCCAAACCGAAAGTGGATACTTTCTTGCCTACTGTTAAACATAAATGCAAAGAAGGCTGTCATTTACAAATTCTAATTTTGTGATATATTGTATAATAGCTCGACACCTGACCCCGTAGGAGATCCATAGAGAGATAAGGGAGCGCGCATGTGGGACTGGAAGTAGTGTGTTTTCCTGTTGACCACGATTTTTACCGGGAATGACTGAATATGCTGTATATAAGTATGTTTTGGATGATGTTGACTATATGAAGAAGTTCATATTTCTATTTTTTTTTCTTGTTCAAAACATCTTTTGGGGGATCATTATAAAAGGGGAATCATTAATGGCTTGCTCTGGAAGTATTTTTATCACCTCTACAGTAATTGTTCTGAAGTGGGAGATAGTTTTTGCTGTTCAAGGGTGATTTCACTCTCCCCACAATTTTCTTGTTTTATTCTATCCTTATTTTCCCTTTTCTAATAACTTTGTGTGCTTTATTTTACTTTTTCACAAATATCTCTCTATTTCATTTATACTTTACAGTTATTCTCCCCTTTTCGTTATTATTTTCCTTTTTCTCGCCTTATTTCAAGATTATCTGCCCTTTTCATCCAATTCTGAGCAATTTGATTTTTCCCCAGCCATTTTTTTGTTTCCATGGCTACGGTCGCCATTTTGATATTTTTAAGACCAAAACTTTTTTCTACACATGCTAAGTAACCTTCCTGTCAAATATTATTAAATTTGGAGCAATTTACAATTTTCCCGCCATTTTCTGTTCCCAAAGCAACGGTTGCCATTTTGATTTTTAAACACTAAAACTCGCAGCTACACGTGCTAAGTAACATTTCTGTCAAATTTCATTCCATTCTGAGCATTTTTATTTTTTTCCCGCCATTTTTTCTTGTTTGATCACGTGACAGCTGTCCTCATTAATCTTAATGTGTTAAAAATCATCAGCTTAACGTGCACCAATTTCCAAAGTTTCAGCTTTTTGCTCATCAGTGAAAGTTTTAATGTCAGTACTAATACACCTTTTAAATTCTTCAATTAAAACCAGATGATGTAATTTCTCATGATTGCTATTTATTTTCTTTGATGTAAACCAACCATCAAATAGTTGCTCTTTTGTTCTAGCAAACTCTAAAGGGGTTTCGTTACTCTGTATTTCTGCATTTCTAAATTTTTGGCGATAAGCTTCAGGACTGGCTCATGGCCTTTTAAAATTAATTCTTTTACAATTTCATAGTGTGAATCCTGTTCTACTGACAACTGAGTGTAAATTTCCCTGGCGCTACCAATTTATACCCTTTGTAATAACATTGACCAATTGTGTTTTGGCCAATTTAAATTTTAAGCTATATTCTCAAAATGCAGAAAATATTTGTCAGCATCCTTTTCTTGAAAAGGAGGGACCAACCTGATGTTTTTAGCAACATCAAATGTCTAAGAATTCGGGGAAAACTGTTGATTATTGTCAGCTTATTCTAGTTTTTCAGTTCTAATTGGAAATTTAGCTCTCTTTCTTTTTCTTGTTGTTCAATTTGTAATTTTTATTTTCTTTCTTCTCTTTCTTTTTCTTCTCTTTCTATTTCTACTTTTCTTTGCTCTAATTTAATTTTCTGATTTCAAATTCTTTTATAATTTCAATTTCCTAATTTCTATTTCAGGAGTTTGAACGCCGAAACTTTCCAAACGGATTCATGAAAAATGTCTTTTTCAACCAAAAAATTTGCAATTATACTTCGAATTTCAACTTTTCTCATTCCAGATTCGACGTTTAATTTTAAATGTTTCCTGAAAATAATCAACTCATCCTTTTTTAAGCCTCTCAAAATTCTCCACTTGTCACATAGACATTAATTGTTCTGGATCAAAGGTCATCTTGTAAAAAATTATTGCTGACTTTTAAAAACTTGCCATTTAACGAAAATATAGAAATTTCTTTTTTAAACAATTTCTACGCCCCCGGACGAGCCCCCAATTTCTGCAATGAGGTAGAAATAACATGTAAATTGTCAGCAATAATGAAACAAAATTAGCTCAGATTAACTTTTTGATTAGTCAAAAAATAATATTTTACGACTGAAATATACAGTATATAACCTATCTGTAAATTATGAAGTCCATATAAATATCCAGATAAATAATCCTCTGAAGTCCAGCAATAAATGTCCAGATGAATATTCCTTACTAAATAGTTGATAATAGATTCACAACATCTAATGTTGATTACCAACACAAAAGATGTGCGTAATAATCCTGTATATACTAAATAAACTGAGTGACTCTTCCTTTTCTGCTAACTTATATTTATACATACAACGTAACTAGAATATTCTTTAACAAGAAGCTTCCAGAAAACCCTCCATAACTAATAATCACATGACTAATATGATTATGTAAAATTGTTCCAGAAATTTCTGTTAAATATTCAATTTAAATTCCAGGAAATTCTATATGTTCTAAGGTATAATAACCTTGACAAATGTTTATTGTTATCAAGTTATATAACTAGGCCAAACAAATTACATACAATTTGGGTATTACAAAATAAAAACAAAGAATACATTGCGTTTCAGAATATTTACAATATTTAACTACCTATAAAAGTCTAAGAATTCGGAATGTGGGGTTTTTTATTCCAATACTAAGTAAAAAGTTCCCTTTGAATGTTGAAATTTCAAAAGTTTGGTGTTTTATTATTTAATGTTTCGTTATTTTTTTGACTGACTATGCAATTGTATACCTACCTGTGGAACTGTTTGACTTTGCCGTTGTACTAGTGTATTCACCAATGTCAGTAGTTGATAGTGCAGTTGTACTATCTAAAATATTCAATATTACAGGATACTTTATATCTTGGTTGCAATGTTACTTTAGGATTAAAGTTATTAGTTGGTATGATCTTCCAAACATTGCAGTATTGAAATAATATTATTGTGATAAAGAAATTTACGAAACTACAAAATATAAAAACCTCTATCTCCCAACAATTATTATTCTATATTTATTGTTTTGATATCCGGGTAAACTGATTTATATGTTTAAAATTAGATGAAAAAATGAAAGGATTCAATAAAAATCTTCTTAGGGAAAAATATCTAAAAATTTTGGTAAATTTGATGGAACAACTCTGTTATTGTTGTTCATCTTTCAGTCACCCTGAGACCTACATTAATGAGCAAAGATTGATACCATATAGAAAATACAAGGTACATTTATAAAAAAGGGAAAAAATTGTTCATTATGAAATATTCTAAAACACAGAGATAATGAATAAATTTCAAAATAAATACTGAAGCACAGCCATAAATCATGAATCAAGAATGCAAGTCAATATAAGGAGTACATACAGAAAAGAAAGTAAATGGAGAAAAAGAAACAAACAGAACATAATACAAAGGCCATAAAACAGGTGTCATCAGGTGCTCCGGAAAGGCAAGAATCACCTACTCTCCACGTAACAACCGTCATAAAAAATGTGTACGACTCTTTACTAAACCATTTGGGAAGTTTGGATCTTCCTTCCGTAATGCAACAGTGTTTTACCAGAAGACTAGGTTTCTGGAGATAGCTAGCATCTTTCTAAATTACGTTTTGTTACATTCTTTTCATTTTCAATTTAGTGATTTTAGATTAAGTAGTCTACCTGTATTGGTTTTTATTCGTATGCTTTTCTACTATAGGGAAACGGGATAGAGAAGGGGAGGTTTGGGTACCGATAACCGGCTTAACCCTACCGCTGGCTTTTGCTAGTGTGGTACCAAGTCTGGCTATGTCAAGTTCCTTTCGTTATTTACGTTTGTCTCTTGTCTTTCATTTGTGTTTTTCTGGTGCAAATCGCTTGTAAATTGTTGCATGTGTTTTAAGTGTTTAATGTTATCTTTTTTGTGATATAAAGATTTGGGGTGGTGTTTTCGAAAGTATCCTGAAATTCGTTCCAAGACATATCATATGACTAAGTTTAAGATGGACTTAGGACCATCTCACGACATTCTTAAGTTGTGTCGCGAAGCTCTCTCAGATGAATCTTTAATGAGAACTTCCTAAATATATCTTCAGTTTAATATTTCCAAAATTTTTGTTAAGCTATAAAATATTGATCAAAGACGAAAACATTTTATTAAACTGTTTACCAATTCTATCGACTAGAATGTATATGATGAAGTGCACGATTTTAAGTTTAAATGTAAAACATTATCTTAGAGGCATCGCAATTTACTATTTGCTTGATTTTGCTGAGTTGAAATTGTCACCAGTTCAAGAAACACTCAGTTAAAAAATTAAAACCATGCAAAGTTTCTTAAAAGATACGTGTTTATGGATACGTTGTTATTGATTAATACTGATCTTAAGGAAAAATATTGAACAAAAGGCAATATAAAAGGTTAGGACTGAGATATGATGATCTTAAGACACTTAATTAGGTGTTCTTAGGTGTTCTCAAGTTAAGACGAAAAATAAGAAATATCACTACTAATAAGGAGAGCTTCGAGAACACGACTTAGGACAGAGACGTGCCTTGTTCCTAAGATAGCTTCGAGAGTACCCCCTCTGTTGGTTAGATGATTGGGTAATGTCATATTTTAACAATTAGACATAAATAATTGGAATCCACGGTACATGTTATTTCTATAGACCTCAAGTAGTACCAAAGTAAAAGTTCGATGGACATCCATTAAAGTCTTCAGCATTCAGATATTTACAAGAACAAATCTTTGGACAACATAATTGACGCATACAAAACTAAAAAATAACAGTGTGATAAACGGTACAACACAGAAAACCAAAACACTAACAGTGTAAAATCCTTTTCATAACTGAAAAAACTATTACATCAGGGTTTTCGTAATCATAAACTAGTTAAAACATTCACCAAATTTTATTATCGATATGAAGACTTAGTTCATAAATACAATGCAACCTGTAAACATCTAATCAAGGCTGGTATTTCACATCCCGTACTTAACGGCAATGTTTTACATAAGAGTAAAAAATGCTTAAAACTCGCCTAAAAACTTATAAAACCTTTAAATTGTCTAATTCATAAGGGTTATAATCACGATATTGTCGTCAAGTCATTACGTATGGCCTTCTTTGGTATTAACATTGATTTTTTTGAAAGGGTCTCTGCATTTGAACTTAACACATTCTAAATTTCCAAAATCTGTATTGCATGGACACGGGTTGTGTTTTCCGGTATATGCATGAAATCATTATGCTAAACTCCTCACAGGAAGGGATCTTGGTGGAAGCTGTATACTGAGGTACATAACTTACTTTGTCAGTTGGTAATGGGTCTGAAGCTGGCATGTTAGTTAACTGCTAGTAGTCACTTGTGATTTCATGTTTATGTCCGTATATTTAGTTCTTTCAGTTTCATTTTTCACAATTGACTCAGTCCTGTTGCCAACTGAATTTTACTGTTGTTACGATTGTTTTTGATATATCACATTTGCTAAAGGAGGAAGGTTTGGGCCCAATAAAACTAGTTTAACCCCACCGCAGCAGGTTTGTGCCTGTCCTAAGTCAGGAAATTTATTAAGCCTTTGTGTGTCTTGTCTTTTTTCTAGTTAAATAGAATAAAAGAGATAACAGGAAACACCTACAATGGCCGAAAAACATAGCCACATGCCACAAGGTAAAAAGGAACTGTACAAGAAAAAAACACCACAATAAAAATACAAAAGACAAGGTAAACAACGATAGGAACTCGGGACAGCCGGACTTGGTACCGACACTAGCAAAAGCCAGTAGTAGGGTTAAACCGGTTTATGGGTAACCAAACCTTTTAGTTTACTTTATGTCTATATGAGTCTAGGATGATGTTTATGTCGCTGAACTTGATTACTCTTTATTCAGGGGCCGACTCTGACCTGCCGTTGGGTGTGGGGTTTTCTCACCGTTCATTGATCTTATGGTGGCTTTGAGTTGTTATTACTCCCCTTTGGGTCGTTGTGTCTCTTTGACACATTCCCCGTTTCCCTTCTTTTTCCTTCCGAAAACGGAAATGTCATCAGGTGCCCCGGAAGGGTAAGCATCACTAGCTTATTATGTGACATCCGGTACTGTTTAGGATGGAAAGTCCAATTTAATGTCAAATTCGCTACGTGTCAATCCAGTAAAATCCATTGAATGACGTTCATCTACATTTATTATATAGACACTTTGTAATGATCCGTCAAATCTTGTTGACGACCATAAAGCTCTGTGAATGACATCATTTCACGAAAAAAAGGGAGTATTGCGAATGAGTTGTAAAATATATCCCGATTGTCTGTTAGAAAACGTGTCCAACGAAGTCCAACCAAGTCAACAATAATATTTTCAATTATAAAATTCAACATTATAAAATTATTATCAAATCATATCCTGTTTAGTATACTTTTGGGAATCGGTGTGTAATTTAAGAAATGATTGGATAATTACCCAATACCAAATATGAGAATCTTTTTCAGCTTGTTTTGGTTCAGAAGGACTGATGAATGAGATCGCAGATTTCCGATTACAATTTGTCGTCTGGAAAAATGGTTAGGGTGTTGAAAAATCAAGGATTTCACAAATATTGAAGAAATGAAGACATGTAAAAGATAGATATTTTACAAAAACCATGACTGGATTTGGCCTTCTATTTCGATGTTATTTGGTAATGAGTACTTCTTTCTTGTCTGCTTTTGGATTATGGCTTTCCATATTCTTTGATTTAAATGCTGCTGATGAGAGGTTACTCCTTGAAACACGTGTACAGCATAAAGAAATTTACTGTTTTTGTCTGCAACTTCGGTATTTTTGTATTTTTTTATCCTGTTTGTTGAGTATGTTTTTCTTTTCACAAGATATCACGCAACCACGGCAAGTGATAAAATACAGAGCTCAACTCTGAAGGGTTTTCGTAGAGCATTTGGAAGTCCACGCAATATTCCTTCCATTGCAAGGACATTTATTGAGTTTTCTTACCTCATAAAGTGAAGTAAAGTTATTTGTTTTCGTCACTTTCACTTACACCATAGCTAGAAAATAGAGACGTTTGATTGTTGAAGATATCCCACTTTGGTATCGTATCCACTGCTGGTTGACTGTTAGTCCCTGAGGGTATTCACCAACCCAGTAGTCAGTACTTCGGTGCTGACCCGAAAGTCGATTCTATTTGGAACTTTACAATATCTAAATTTTTGTATAATTTGTTGAAAACTAGGGAGTATCTCCCTCATGCAAAGCTCTGTCCTTATCTGATTTTGGTTTTACATTCAGATCATATTGGTTATTTGTTCTTTTTCAGTTTTTTAACATCTTTGAGTTATTGTTTTTTAAACGTTTAGATTTTATCTGCACTGAAGAGACATAAGTTGTCGAAATGCTCATATGCAGAATTAAGATTCACAGTAACTTCGGTATTTAGTCATTTGTTACCACTGGGTCGATGCCACTGCTGGTGGACTGTTAGTCCCGGAGGGTATTCACCAGCCCAGTAGTCAGTACTTCGATGCTGATCCGAAAGCCAATTCTATTTTAAACCTTACAATATCTAAATTTTTGTAAATTTTTTTGAAAACTAAGGAGTATCTCTCTTATGCAAATCTCTGTCCTTAGCTGATTTTAGCTTTTCATTTAGATCGTATTGGTTATTTGTTCTCTTTCAGTTTTTTAAAATCTTTGAGTTATAGTCTTCCAAATGTTTAGATTTTATCTGCACTGAAGAGACACACGTTGTCGAAATGCACATATGCAGAATTAAAATTCACAGTAACTTCGCTATTTAGTCATTTGTTTCCAGTGGGTCGATGCCACTGCTGGTTGACTGTTTGTCCCCGAGGGTATTCACCACCTCAATGGTCAGTACTTCGGTGCTGACCCGAAGGCTGATTCTGTTTAGAACCTTACAATATCTAAATGTTTGTACATTTTGTTGAAAACTAAGGAGTATCTCCCTCACGCAAAGCCCTGTCCGTAGATGATTTTGGTTTTACATTTACATCATATTGGTTATTTGTTCTTTTTTAGTTTTTTAACATCTTTGACTTATGGTCTTCCAAACGTTTAGATTTTTTCTGCACTGAAGATACATGAGTTGTTGAAATGCGCATATGCAGAATTAAAATTCACAGTAACTTCGGTATTTAGTCATAGAGTCAATAAGTTGGGTTGCCAAATGAATTTTCAATATTCATCTCTTGTAGTCGATTTCATGTATTTTGAAGATAATAACGATACTGTTTGGGCCTTGTCTGCTGGATCAGTTGTTAAACTGTCATAGATTCATCGGAAAACGAATATCAGACAAAAATTAAGGAAAGGGGAATTCAAAAATCCAAACCACAAATCACTGCAATTCATATCGAATAGGAAGTGAGACAACATGACAAAGACAAAACAAATCAAGAAAAATGAAAAAAAAAGCATTAGCAGTATGAACCAAAAAAAAAAAAAAAACTCCTAAAAAATAGGCATGACCTGCTCCACGCTTGGCACCCGTCACACTGCAAATGAAAAGTCTAATTTCGTCATAGTTGTTATAAACTCTGCATCTACACAAATATATCAATTCATCTGTGAAATAGTAGCCTTGTAACTGTCTATCAAATCCTGGTGTATACCATAAAACGTCTGTAGTAACAATTGCCACAGTGATTAAACATGCTCTCGATTCATACGTTATTTAGACAGTAATTTCGCCCTGTTGATGAAATTGTTGTACAAACTACAGGCCAGACAAAAGCGAATGAGTTGTGAAATGTAGACGTTATATTCCAGAGAAGGGGGATTATTACTGCTAAAAAACGGGAAGTTCATTTTTGCAAAGTCGAAATCATCACTTTTGTCGTAAAACTTTGTTTCCAGACGTCCAGAGTTGTTCTCAATGTAGAGGTAAACGTCCAAGTATGATGCCGAAAATGGTGTATCAGTGGTCTTTTTAATTTCATGTTCATTTGGGTTTATAAGATGATGGTTGTACTTAAATTGGGGACTGTATATTGAAAGCACATAATCTTTACAACGGAAGCGTATGTATTAAATCACGGAGTAGAAATTTTGGCTTAGATAGGGGAGTAGCATAGTTTGTAGAAAATCCAATAAGTCTTTTAAATTTTTGAAAATCCACATCTGATTCACTGCACTTGTTGAGGATCCTTTATTACTATAATTTATCCTAGGGGCATCTTTGACTAAGTAATGAAGTTAGAAGCTTAGAGAGGGGCTTTGTTGTTTATATTCCCCCTTTCATCGTTGTTGATTCGGTATTCGTTTGCCTATGTATTGGAAGAGAAAGCAATGTACATTTGTATCTCTATTTCTAAGAGTATCAATGTTACATTTGTAACTAGTAGATACGAGGCAGGTTGTTGTTCTCTTCACTGAAATTGATACCAAGAGAAGACAGTACCGATTGACGATTGATTGGTTTGTCCTGTCATGGTATAATGGAGAGTTTGTATGGAGAGTTCGTCAAATATGTTTTAGTACCATGAAACCCGTATACTAAAGTCGGTTTCACTTCCTTTAGATAATGGAAGTCTCACAATTTCAGCTTTATTTTTACACTAATCTTTATCATATTTGGTATGTATATCAAGAATGATCATACATAACTGAAAAGAGTTGAATTCGCCGTTTACGACATGCACAAAAGTCTGCAGTCATGTGCATTTTCACAATTTTTTTTCAACAGGTGAAAATTTCTAAGTGTTGGATTTTTCTATTTTAAGGGCGACCAAGTAACTTGATGAATTAGATGACCCGAGTTGACCTAACTATTAATAGCAAGGTGTACTCGTTCGGGGTTAACAATTGTTATCTACGGACGTATTGTTAGTAAACACCGAATAGAAATTAGCAGTACATTAACAGTTTATTTCAAATATTTCTTTTGGGTTTAATGCATGCATATTTTATTTACATATTTAAGTATTTTGTTGAATTATATCATTTACGGGTATGTTTTTTTCTTAAATCAAAAAGGGGTTCAAGCACATGGTAAAAGCCAAAGTGAGACTTGTTTATCATCTGACTTAAAGATATACTTGCCTATACCTAATTCAGAATGGTCCAGTCTAGTCGATAATTGTGCGCGGAAAATATCATCCATTTAAAAGCATGGAGCATTTTTAAAAAGTGTTTTTTCTTTCAACATGTATTGGAAATCATCAAATTAAAAGTAGTTCCCAGAAGTTTATGATATTTCTACACAACCATGCTAAAACCGGTGCCGAAATATGCAATATTGAAGTCAGCAGAAGAGAATTTCCATTATCTAAAGGAAGTGAAACAGACTTTAGCTACGACGAATCACTTTATGGGCCTCATTCAGTCAGAAACACCGCTTCCTTCTCATTCCCTCCCATTGTTTGGTATTTTCTTCAACTGCATCCATGAAAAGTTAGAAGCTGTATTTCCAGGTGATAGGCTGTGATTCACGATAGTTTATAACTTTGGCGAATAACCTATCAATTTCAACACTGTTGAGGTCCTCAGTGAAAACGTGATTTAATTTTGACAATTTTAAAAAATATGTGTCATGCAAGTGACATATCTATTCCCTCTTTTCGTAAGCCGGAATCAACTCCGGGTCACGTTTTTGCAGAACGGTGTCTTTGATTTTGGTGTTTTTCCCCTTTGCTCCTTAGCATAACTAGCATGGAATAAATACGACTAACTTGTCAGTCAAATCAAAGATATACACAGAAAATGTATTAATCAAAATTCACTGAGGGTTCAAAATAACCCCGTGTTTTATTTTTCTAAGTTCTTTTTTAACCCATTAAAATTTTATTTGTCTTTTTGGTCAGGTATTCAGCATATGCCGAAAAAAAATAAAGAAAATCTAGATTTCCCTCCGTTTTGCCTTTGTTGTGACACCGTCCAATAAATTAATGCATGGTCCAGGCTCACGAAAATATGGAATATTAATGAAAGGATAATAATCATAGTTACATGCAATAAATCTCTTCAAGTACGCGTAAAAACAAGCAACAGAACAATTCTTATTGTTGTTCTTCATCATGATGTCACCACAAAAGCTTCAGCAATGAACTTTGCTCGTACCTCCTAAAAAGTTCAAGATAGCCTCTAGCACGCACCGGTTTGAACAGAATTCATTGCCAATTGTCGGACAATGCCACATCTATGCTATTCGGTTTCAATGTATTCGGAGTCGTCATCAAAATTGGCTGGTAATGTTCTTACAACCGTAAGGATCCGTTGCACAATCTCAATGCACAAAAATCACATGACACTCATCGAGTCAATTGCAAGGAGGATCCGTTGCCCGACAGAAGACTCATAGAAGAAAATCTCAATATAGAAAAAAAACCACACGATACTCATCGAGCCAATTGCAAGTAAACCAGGCATTATGGCACTTTAGATTCCTTAAAGAGACATTTATTTTTCATGCTTCTTCGTTACTCACCCGTGGAATTGTCTGATGTATTGTAATATCCACCAATATTGATTATTGATTGTTCAGTTGTACTATCTGAAATATTAAATTTCCTGAATATGTATGTTGACTATGAATCATGCAGCCTTCTTTTCCACACTAAAACTTTTATCATTTACATACGCGTATGAATGAGTTTCATTTGCACTACTACGTTGCGATACTGCAAAATGTATATTGCTGTGGACACAAAGTTAAAGTTGGTACGATCTGCTCTAGTATATTGCGATTTTGAGAACTTTATATATTGCATTGGTCGCAAAAAGCAATGAAGGGATATGGAGTAAATGTAGATGAGACATAGTCTCTACAAATACACGGTAAAACAAAGCAATGGAACAACGCTTCTCTTGCTTTTCTTAAACATTAAGTCCCCACTAGGCCCCCAACAATGAGCTTTGCTCAAGCCTCATAGTAGGTTTAAGTCGTATCCTAGCACCGGTCTGAACGAAATTCATTGCTTATTTTCGAACAACACCACATCCATGCTTCATATTTTCCTTGAATGTAGGGTTGTCAACAATTATTAAAATAAATTTGAAAAATGATCTTATAACTGGATACCTGCAAAAAGATTAACAGAAGATAATCATAACACTTAAACAGCCAATTTGTTCGGTCACGACCACTTATCATTAGGACACAAAGTATTAGTTAGTTTGCTGTTATACATTGCGATGCTGAATGTATATTGTTGTTTTCAAGGAACTACAACATACAAACCCTCTAAAACTTATATTCAATATTGTTGTTTATGATGTCTGAGTAAATTTATATTTTTATGGTTAATCAATATGTTCCGACAATTGATAGTAATATACAATCATGACCTAAGTTCATCCAAATATATCGATGTTGCTTAACTCTGATCTATATTTTTGCAACATTAGTATTAAGCACGTGTATCATATTCCTTTTCCTGAATATAAATTTTCGTAACAGATAAAAAACATTTCAGATTTTGCCGGAAGACACCTGATTTGTGTTTAATCTCATGGACTTCTGCTCTTTACAACTCTGTTCGGTAATTTTGATATTACGCAAATATACGAATATGCAATAATTAAAATGAATCGTTTTAGAAATTAACGATTGTTTTCATTTAGCAATACCAGAAGTCTATTATTAGTAGAAGTCAGCAACTCGTACATCAGTAGACGGCATTGTCCCCAGACTACCGCTGTGATTCAAACGAGATTTCGTGCGAGAAGACTAAAAATAGTAGCTAAAAATTCATGGCCAGAAAATAAATGTTGCATGATGGGTACAGTTAATATATGCAAAATCGACAGGGACAATTAATATTCGCTATCTGTCGGGCTCTACCCCGTCAGTTTTCAGATAAATGTGATAATTGATAACCGATTAATGACAGATGTCTCCATGTAAAACTACAAAATAGATACATATATGCATACAAAATAAACGATTAAATCAGAAATTAAAGTAATAGAAAATATAACAAAAAACTGTCCAATAAAGCAAGTTTTTGTACGATCTAGAGAAAGTAGATTGAATTGCGGAAAGTAATGTTACATGCTTAAACATGTTAAGATTGCATTATTTTTTTTTTCATTTTCATGCTTATCAATATACGGCCTCAGTATACCGATATTAAAACTATTGCTGGTATGCTAATTATCTCAGAATTAGTTTTGGTGAAGTTGTTAAAATAAGTATAGTTTGTATTAATACAATAAAATGCGTTACAGTAATATATAAAGGGTCCTAGCTGGCAATGCATATCTACAATGTACTTATCATAAAATAGTAGGGTCGCAGAGATTGTCTCGACAAATATTTGAAAATTTTTTATGCCGCATAGCAAAGAAGAAAATAAAGCTTTTGGTAGAGATGTATGCTCTTTATTTTTCTTAGATATGGTGTACTTGTACATGAGATAATATCACATGTGTACACTTTGTTTAATTACTATTATTTAAATTTATGTAAATTCTAAAACCGAAGGATGAACTCCCTCCATCGTAGTTTTGTCCTTAGCTATATTTGATATTACTGATTATTCGGATTTCGTTTGGCTTAATGCATTTTATACATTTTTTTGAAATTATGGATTTCCTTTGTTTGGGTTCTAGTGCTGCTGATGAGGAATAAATTTCCGAAATGGCCATACAGCTCATTAAAATTATTGCAATTGGAGTTAACATATGTGTTATGTTCTCATGTTCATTTACTCCATATCATTTCGTAAAATAATTAATACGGGTGTTTGTCTTTTATTGCAGTGTAGAGTTGGTAAAACAATTCCCCGTGGTAGAGATGTATGCTCTTTATTTTTCTTAGATATGGTGTACTTGTATATGAGATAATATTTCATGTGTACACTTTGTTCAATTACTATTATCTAAATTTATTTAAATTCTAAAACCGAAG
>MJUU01067928.1:125714-159085 GCA_002080025.1 Modiolus philippinarum | reverse complement strand
CCATATTCTTTCGTAAAATATTCTAAACGCTTTCGTAAATTATGAGAACTACAATACGTGTGGCACTGCTATGTAGTTGCAATTTCATTATTCCGGATTCTCTTCGTTGACCGTTTCTTCTCCTATATTATTTTCTCGAAACTCCTCATTCTCAACACTATACAGTCAATAAATTTATCGTTTTTAACTTAGAAAAAAATGTTTTCAAATTTAGTGTATAAATTTCCATATCGATCTTGCTACTTGAAATCTCTTCAATAGGAAATCTTTTTGCATTATTGTCAGCGGTAAACTTTCCATTTAATTGTGTTTTTCTATTTTGGAGAGAATGGTGTTGACATTTCTCATTCCACATGTTCGAACTTAAATGATTATTAAAATGCGATTTATTAACAAGTACTTGTTTTTGTGATTACCCTTTTACCCATCATTCCATACTATACGAACGAGATTGGGAGGAACCCCCGTAGACGATTTTACTGATAACGGCCTAATCTGGGGACAACGCCGTCACAATACATATTGAACCAGTTGCAGACTTTAACTAATAATGGACTTCTTGCAATACTTTTTAATTGTTCCTTGACAAAATAGTATCTATCAGAAATCTATTGTTCATTCATCTATGTAAACTTACCTGTAGAACTGTCTGGTTCGAGTGTTGTATTGACATTTTCACAGATGTCGATAGCTGATTGTGTAATTGTACTGTCTGGAAAAACAAAAAGGTCTTGTTGTATTTGCATTCTTAGTGATTGATCATTCAAGCATTGTTTAAAAGCAGACCAGGATTATGCTTGTCATGTCTTTTTAACTGAAGATTTTAAATTGTTATATCAATAGCTCCAGTACAATCACGGAAATTAATTGCATTAGACGTTTAGTCAACTTGGAAGCATTTCCCTAATATACTCATTATTTTCCTACTTTTCCACGAGTTTCGGTTGTTAGAAACGTAAATTGAAAAGTATTTGATACAAACAACGGCATTAAAATACCGAAGGAAAAAGAGAGTGGTATTTACAAAAATCGCCGTTCAAAGACATGGCCAAAACGGGAACACAGGAAACAATGACATAAGTTAGCTACAAAGCACAGAAATAAAAAAAAAACCATAACATTCATAACCGCAGCACTCACATTGTGACCTCCCGTGAAACTGAGAGTGACATGAGGTGCTACGGAAGGTGTAGTATGTCCTGCTCGAAAAAGTAATGCATATCACACTCGTTGGAATAGGAATTCATGAGTGGCCCCACCAAATAAGCTGCCCCTCCCAAGAGGTAAACATTCATTGACCTTTTTTTTGAAAATTCCACACCGACAAGTGAGATATATATGCAATATGCATAGCAAATGTTATGACGACAGAGTATCAAAAGAAGTATACATATCCTAGACCTAGTCTGACAAAGACAAATTAGCTTTGTGTTTGTGTAAGCCATTTCTAAAAACTTGGTAACATAATTTCATATAAACAACTAAGTTGGTAGAATTGCCTACACCTGAAAATTCCGATAACTCATGTATTTCAGTACATATCAGATTTCAGCAAAAAAACGAAAGAAGAACTTAAAGATTAAAAAACTTTTTTTGTTGTTGAAAGAAGCAGTCTTTTCTATTATAAAGGATATGCTTAAAGTAATTCGTTGAAAGTTTTTAAGGTATAAAACGGTACAATAGAGCAAAAACTATAAGGAAAATTATTATACTTCATGCAAATTTCTGATAGAATTCAGGCATTTCATTGGTTCTCCTGAATGTATTTTGCAGTATTTTTTGTTTGCTCTACCTTCCCCTAGCAACATGTCATATTTTTGCGTAGCAACGAAAATATATCATGCTTCCCCTAGCAAATTGTGCTATTTTTGCATAGCATCGAAAATATAACATGCTGAGAACGAGGTTTGCCGAACTCGGAAAATATCACCCTCTCTGGCCGATATTAACCGATTAGTATTTAGTCATATTTACTGACATTAGCCGAAGCAGACAGTTCTTCGTTTTTTTGATTTGAAATGTAAATTTCTGTCGCTTACTTACATTATGGTATTTGCAGAGGTGTCTTTAACTGAAGAATCATTAGGTACTTAAGACAGCAACTCTACGAAACAAACGTTCTGTTGCCGGATGCAGGCCAGAAAATACTTGTTTCATACAAAAAATGACAGTCCTTCCTCTCTTCTATTTCATATAAAATGTCAGTCCCTCCCTCTCTTGGAGAAGAAAGGGAGGGACTGACATTTTTTATGAGACAAGTGCCTGTGTTCCATGAGCATCTGGCAGAAAAAAAATGCTTTGACTGTGAGTATTATACTTATTTTCATTTTCATTTTAGCATTTCCATGTTTTGGTCTTTTATTTGGCACATGTTAGAGTTTACAATATGTATGTTCAGATGTTGAAATTCATATTATATTCTTAAAAAAACGATTATTTTTTTTCATGAGAAACGATATTATTTATTCAGTAACAAGGTAAAAGGAAGGCATTCAGTATAATAAAAACACACTGCCGTCAGTGGAGCGTGTTATGGTAAATTACCACACTTAGAACAAATATCACATGAAGCGAAAATATCACCCTCGACTCTGTCTGGGGTGACTATTTTCTTCATGTGAAATTTTTTCTCCGTGTGGCAATCCACCATAACACCTTCCAATGAAGGCAGTATGTATATATTACCGCATTTTCAAATATGCAGTAAATCTTTTATCATATGAAAAATAAAACGTGTTTGTGACATAGAACTTAAGGTGGATCGAACCTAATAGAAATCTCAGACAAAATTTTCTTATTTCACAATATGTTGTAGTTCTTAACTCATATTTTCCAAACATAAAATAAAAAATGATATGTCACAGATCATCTTTTTCTGTTATCAGGCTTAACAAGACAGGGGAAACACGGTATTTTCAGCAACATTTACAAAGAAAATATATGACACCAAGAACATGCTTACTTCGTAGCTGTCTTATGAAATAAATATCAGACATATTTTTCTTAATTTTTGATACTTAAGAGATACAGTCAGCTTTCTGTTGACCTGAAAAAATATATATGTCACCATTCGATTAAGAAAAATATTTTATCTAGTTTACGAAATAAAAAAAAATATGGGAAAGGGAGCTTGTTCGCGGGAAAGTGACATCAATTAATTATAACGTAACAATGAAAAGGCCAATAAAAGAACATTCCAGGCTGAAAATAGTCCGACTAATGGTTTGCATTGATGCATTAATCGAATGAACATGGTGTAATTGTTAATCTACTCTCAACATGTATCTAATATTCAAATAATTCGTCTATATGATATTGATACAAGACTTGTATGTAATATTGACACAAAACTAGTATGATATATGGACAAAAACGTGTACTGTATATGATACTGACACAAAACGTGTATATCTTATTTTTCTACACTAAACGTATATGTGGTATTGACAAAAACATGAACTGTTTGTGATATTGACACAAAACTGGCATCTGATATTGACAAAAATATATAGTGTATGTGATATTGAATCAAAACTTGTATGTGTTATTGATAAAAATATGTATGTCTTATTGACACAAAACTTGTATATGACATTGACACAAAACTTGTATATGATATTGACACAACTCTTGTTTGTGCTATTGACACAAACCTCCTTTATGATATTGAGACAAAACTTGTATGTGTTATTGACAGAAATAAATACTGTATGTGATAATGAAACCAAACTTGAATGTTGTATTTAAAAAAGTGTACTGTATGTGAGAAGACTTGCATGTGCCATTTACAAAAACATAAACTGTATGTGATATTTACAGAAAGCTTGCAAAACTTGTATGTGGTATTGACAAAACTTTTAATGTGTGTGTGGTATTGACAAAATAATCCATGAAGGGATGTGGAGTAAATGCACTGGAGACAAAGTCTATACAAATATATGGTAAAACAAGCAATGGAACAACGCTTTTGTTCTTTATCCTGAAGTCACCATGGCGTCTTCAAAAATGGGCTTTGCTCATACCTCACAGTAATTTCAAGACGGCCACTAGCACCGATTTGAGCTGAATTCATTGCTAGATATCAAACAACGCTACATTCGTGTTTATCATGTCATGGATGCGGGATCGTCAACAAACATAGAACCAACTAGCAAAGTGTTCTTTCAATCGCTGTCATCCGTTGCTCGATAAAAAATAACAGAAGACAATTACAACACATAAAAAACCACAGGGCACTCATCGAGTCAATAGTAAGAGAACCTGGCATTAAAAAATTATGAGATGTGGGCATAATAAACAGGTGGTTAGAATAACATTTGAAATTTTAAAAAAAATATACAGTGCAAAAATTTCAAATTATGATAGTATATCCATATCAGAAATTCCTTCAAAAACAAATACACGATAGCTGAATTGAATAGAGATCATACATCTCTCCCACGGAGAATCTTTTTAGGGGACGACTATTTGATTTTCAGGGGAGGGCTTGGGCGAATATGCCTAGAAAATTTATTTATTTTCATGAAAATCTCGAACAAATTAATTATCTTCACCAACGTCACCTCAGATTTTTTATTTTAGTTTGCAACAAAAAAATTATTCTTCAAACCAAAATCAAATCATTTATTTTCATGGGAAGTAGGAATAGAATATTCATTTTCACTGACAGCAATATTAAATTAATTATTTACAAAAACGCCCAAGCAAAACCCCTCCCCTGAAATCAAATGGTCGCCCCCTTACCGACTCCACACTGCAGTAGAGACAAACTGTAATCTTACTAAAAATCATTGAAGAGATATGAACTAATTACACATGAGACAAAATCTCCAAAATTACACGGGAAAAACAAACAATGGAACAATTCTTTTATTGTTGGTCTTTATTTTGAAGTCACCATGGGGCCTTTAATAATAGCTCTGCTCATACCTCACAGTGATTTCAAGAATGCCCCTAGCACAAGTATGTTGTATTGACAAAAATCAACAAATGACGATAAATCTTAAAATCTACTTTAACTCACATACCAAATATCAGGTTGATATATAAGGCATAAAACTGTCTTAAAACTGCTTATTATAAACTTATACCGTCAGAACTCTTACAAAACTTTACAAATTGAATCGAAACTCTAACTGAATCTGTGACTTACCAAATAAAATTCTAAGACCTACTATCAAGTGAGAAAAATTATTTTTTTACCAATGAGTAATAACTCTTACAAATATTTATACGTCAAAATGATTCGGCAACTGGATCTATAACTCATCTGGTAAAACAAGCATATATCAAAAGTCAAATGGAGAAGAAAATAGGAAACACCTATAATTAGTGAAGGAAAGGTAACAGGAAACTCTTACAGTGGCCGATCATTACAATCACATGCCACAATCCACCGGGGAACTGCACAAGAAAAACAATAAAATGACAAAAGACAAGCATAGACAAAACTATATGAACTCGTGATAGCCGGACTTGGTACCGGTACTAGCAACAGTTGACGTATCGGTAAAACTTGGTTGAGTCGGCATATAAATATAATGACATCACAGTAAAAAATCCTTAGTAGGCGAAAAACAAAGAACTCAGTTAGAAGCCACAAGCTACCTCAAACATAAAAAAATAATAGAAATAATAAAAAAAGTAATAACTGTGTTTGGATGCAAACACAAAGTCTCCCAAACAAACTCCCATAATTTCATCAAATTGGAAGCACTTTTAATTTCCCCCTTTTTGCCAAATCCATGGCAACAGCCCCCATTTTGAAAAATTTTGACCCTACAAATTAGTTCCAAACAAATTATATGATCTTTCTGTAAAATTTAATCCGATTCTGAGCACTTTTAATTTCCCCGCCTTTTTCCAGTTTCCATGGCAACGGCTGCTATTTTGATCATTTTTGACTCCAAAATAAATTCTAAACAACTTGTGCAATCTTTCTGTAAAATGTCATCTAATTTTGCGCAATTTCAATTTTCCCGCCTTTTTCCAATTTCCATGGGAACAGCCGCCATTTTGAAAAGTTTTGATCTAAAAATATGTTCTACACAACTTGTACTATCCTACTAAAAAATTCCATCCAATTTAGAGCAATTTCAATTTTCCCGCCTTTTTTCAATTTCCATGGCAACGGCCGCCATCTTGAAAAAAATTCACCCAAAAATATGTTCTACAGAACTTGTACTATCTTCCTGAAAAATTTCATCCAATTTGGAGCACTTTAAAATTTCCCGCTTTTTTCAGTTTCCATAGCAATGGCCGCCATTTTGAAAAATTCTGATCCCAAAATATGTTCTACACGCCTTGTACAATCTTCATGTAAAATTTCATCCAATTTGGTGCACTTTTAATTTTTCCGCATTTTTTCCGTTTCCATGGCAGCGGCGGCCATTTTGAAAATTTCAAGACCGGATTGCACATCGACACTTGGTACTTTATCACTATGTCAACTTTCATTAAGATCGGTGGTAAGATTGCTGAGAACGAGGGCGGACACACTTGCGGGAGAGGAAAAAGAAAGAAGAAGAAGAAGAAGAAGAAGAAGAACTAGATTTGCAATTGCAAGCAATAGCTAATGTCGCCCCTGGCAGCCAATTCGATGCTTCCATCTTGTTCGCAGCGTCAAAATCTACCCAGAAATCAATTTTCGTTGAATCCGACAACATTGAAATTTTGACGTATTTTGGCGGCCATCTTGAAAATGGCGGCCATTTTGAAATTTTTTCCATTGCATCTTTTTCGCAGTGTTAAAATCTGCCTAGAAATCAGTTTTCGTTGAAATTGGACAAAGTTAATATTCTTGTTACGTAAAATGGCGGCCATTTTGAAATTTTTTTTTGCATAAATTCTTTCCTCTCATCTTATTGAACATTTATGCAAAATATGAACAAATTCTGTAAAACAGTTCCAGAGATATATAATTTTTCCGTTTTTCAACGTAAAATGGCGGTCATCTTGGAAATGGTGGCAATTTTGAAAAAATTTTCATCGTAATACAAAACTTCAAATGGTGGTTCAGGTGTGTGCCAAGTATCAAGTGATTCGGTTCAGGCAAACTATGAGAAGACCTGGGGACAAAATTATTTGAAGTAAAATAATAATAATAATAATAATAAAGAAACAATAACAAAGAAACGGAACAATAACAATATGTCTCCCCGTCTTCGTCTGGGGCGACATAATTAAAAAGTCAATTGTTCAGAGAACAATTGCAAGGTCTTTCACCAGTTTTCACCATGATAACATGTTTGAGTTTGATTTTGTTGTCTTTATCAGTCAAAAATGTGATGTAAACAAAAGTTCTGACCTTAGCAAGTCTTTTGCTCAACGGTTGCTAAGGAATTTTCCGAAAAATTAGCTTGTTGTTAAGGACATGAAAGTCACTTCCGGTTGGCAATGTCATTTATTTCCTCTTCACAACAAAAGTTTTTGTCTACGGTTGCTAAGGACTTTATGGCAAATAATGTTGTTGCTAAGGACCTTGACCTTTGGCCCATTTTTTCGGCGATGTTTAGCTGAACAATTTTTGTTCTTATAGTTTCCTTGTATCTTACATAGTTTTTGAGATATAAGCAAAAAAACCTTAAATCGGACCCAGAAAAACAGTTTTTGGGCCCTAGGGCCAAAACCATTGGTCCAATTATTTTGGACGAAAAGTACTAAATTTACATCTTAAAAAGACTAACATTTTCTCAAGTATATTTAATCAGCTATCTATTACAGTTCCCGAGTTATACCATTAGCAAAGTTCAAGGTCAAAGGTTGACTTTTGACCTTGACCTCATTTGAAAGGTAAAGACCAGTCATGATCAATGGTGAAGGTTTCAAGTCTTTGTGATTTATCGTTTGGGAGTATTTAGCATTAATGGAAACTCAAAATCTTTCAAAGGGAAATAACTCATATAAAGAGTCGTCAAATCCCAAATGTAACAAAGTTGCGTCTCATGACAATGAACATTTTTCCCATTACATATTTTCAGCTATCTATTACGGTTCACGAGTTAAAGCGATAACAAGGCCAAAGGTCATAGGTTACCTTGACCTCTGATCTTTGACCTTGACATTTTTAGATGGCCATATATGACTATGAGCAATGGTGAAGGTTTCAGGTCTCTACGACTTACGGTTTCTGAGAAAAAAAATTGCGGAAACTCAAAATTTTCAAAGGGCAATAACTCAAAAAATACCGTACCGCACGGTTTCGGTCAAATGTAACGAAGTTCCGTCATGGCCTAAGGAACATTTTTCCCATTACACTTTATCAGCTATTTTTTACGGTTTCCGAGTTTAAGCGAATTTAAGCGTAGTTTCGAAGCTTGAGTTGTGGCGGAAGAAAAAAAAATAATCGGAAGAATTACAGTAAGGTCTTTCACTGTGGTGAAAGACCTTAATAATAAGAAACGGAGCAAAAACTATAAGTCTCTCCAAACTTGGTTTGGGAGACTTAATTAAAAATACCAAAGAAGCAACAAAAAAACTAGAAGTCGTGCCATCAGAAATGATGCCCATCCCTGCACTCCCTGTTTTACACAGAAAACAGTTGATATAAACCCTGGATGTAATTTCATCAAAAATTTAGAATTCAAAATTATGGAAAATAACTATGTTTACTAAAAATAATACAAGGATATATGGTTGCTCAGAAGAATTTCCCAAAATAAGAGGTCTTTGAGACTTTCAGGAAGTTTACCAAAATCGGAATCCAATATTTTGGAAAAACCAATTTGTGAAAATGTTTCTCCTAATTCAAACAAATTATTAAAGCGTGGTCGCTAGGTAGAATTCCAAAAAATAAGTTGTCTTTGAGACTTTCAGGAAATTAATCAAAATTGGAATCAAAATTTTGGGAATCCAATATCTCAAAATATTTGTCCAAAACAAGTTCTAAAAGTTTGGTTGCTAGGTAGAATTCTACAAAATGAGTGGTCTTTGAGGCTTTCAGGATATTTACCAAAATTGGAATCAAATATTTTTGAAATCCAATTGATGAAATTCATTGTCCTAATTGAGACAAATTCTAAAAGTATGGTTGCTAGGTAGAATTTCAAAAAAATAAGTGGACTTTAAGACTTCCAGAATATTTACCAAAATTGGAATCACATTTCAGAATTCTAAGTATTCAGAACTTTATTTTTTTCCAAACACTCCAAAAAATATGAGCTCTTATGCTAAAAGTTTAAAAATATGAGTCTTTGACATTTTCTGGAAATTTACCAAAGTTGAAACCGGAATCAAAATTCTGAGAGCTTATTGCACGTTTGCAGACTATATGCTTCAATTCTATAACAAAATTAAATACATAAATGCATTTATGACTGACAAGCTTGCATGCGTCCAAATCGACATCTTTGGGTCTCTTCTTTGCACCAAGACCAATATCAAAAATCCGAAAGCTTATTGCGCAACTGCAGCATATATGCAACAATTCTTTAAAAATCAAAACACTAAATCCAAAAATATTGGAAGAGTTCCACTGACAAGTTTCATCTAACGGACAGACGGACAGACAGACGGACAGACGGACGGACGGACTGACGGGACCAAAACATTATCCCGTATTTTCTTCAGAAAAATGCGGGAATAATCATAAATCCAGATTACATGGCAATATATACAAAGAACGTAAATGACGAAGACAAAACAAACAGAATATGTTACGAAAGACAAAAAATAAAGCACTAACGGTGTGAACCCCTAAAAGCAGAAGTGTCATCATGTGATCCGCAAGGAAAAGTATGACCTGCTTCACATGTGACACTTGTCACGCTGTAAGTTAAAAGACCGTCGGATATAGTGTCAAATTCGGTATGTGTCAATCCAGTAATAACTCGGGATCTATTGATTCGTCAAAAAGTGATTATGAACATAGAAAATAACTTAATTAGTTACTGTGAATTTTGTTTCTGCATAATTGTTTAAGTGACAATAGTAATGGTGATTAAACATAATCTTGGTTAAGAAGCTCTAGACGTAGTAATTACGATCTGTTGACTTAATAAACGTACATTTTAAACGCATGGCAGTATCGAATGAGATGTAAAATACATCTCCAAATGCTGGAGAAGTTGGTATATTATCACTCAAAAATGGATAGTTAACAATCTTCACGTTTGTTAATAAGTGCCCGGAGTTATCATTACAAATACTGCTTAATGAGACCGATCTAAAGTGATACTATATTTTAAAGAAAGTCTAAGTCCGTGTAGTAGAAAGAAGTGACTACCAACAGTGTATTTCCTGCCAGATTAGGCTCATTGAGCAAGTGGCAACCATTCCTTAACCTGTTTTCCAAATTTCGTTTTGTCTCATTTTTTTTCTTGTTCTAGATAGTTATATTAGAGTAACTAGTCTTCCTGTATGGGGTTCTATTTGTGTTTATTATTCTATAGGGAAAAAGATAGAGAAAGGGAAGGTTTGGGTGTTCATAAACCGATTTAACCCTACGGCTAGCATTTCCTAGTGCAAGTACCAAGTCCGGCTATTTCGAAGTGTTATCGGTTCTTACGGCTTATTTTGTAATTCATTTGTGGTTTTTCAAAGGAAGTTTCCCTGTGGTTGTTAATTTTGGTCATTGGTCTTGCTTTGGTACAGGCATTTCAAAATAAATAGTGAGTTAAACCGGTTATTTGGCGTGCCAAAACTCCCCTTCTATTGCGCTTGTGTTCTGTACCAGCTCAACAGCAATTGCAATTGAAAAGTCGTAGACAGTAAAGATATCTTTATTCCAGTATTAAGTAAGAAATGAATCTCGAACCGAAACTTCATTTTAGAATTTTTTTTAATGATCGTATGAGACGGGATTTTTGAAGCCTTGATTAATAAGGCTATTACGCAGATAACTATGTCTAATGATAAAGTCTGTATATTTTGTGATAGGTCTCGAATTGCGAATCAACTATGAAATATACACTAATGTTGTGATATTTATGTCAATGTTAGGCAAACTGATGATTTTGAAATTTAAATCGTCAGTTTTCTCGTTAATTTCAGTACTGAGATGACCACTTGAGTTCAAAGGAACAAATAAAGGGCTATGGAGTAAATGCACATGGGACAAAATCCCTATAAATACATGGTAAGAAACAACAAAATACCGACGTTATTGTTAATTTATTTTCTGCATATGCGCATTTCGACAACTTATGTCTCATCAGTGCAGATTAAGCAAATAAATAAATACCGAACTTACAGCATTTTTTTTTGTTTCAAATGGAACAACGCTTTAATTGTTGTACTTCATCTTGAAGTCACCATGAGGCCTTCAACAAACAGCAAACACTCTTTCCTCATAGTAATTTCAAGACGACCCTTAGCACCGGTTTGAGCAGAATTAACTTTGTAAATGTTGACCAACGCCATATCAATATTTCCTTTGTCATGGATCCGGGATCGTCAACAATAATAACATATCGGGCAAAGTAGCTTTTGATAGTGCTGATACCAAGTCCGGCTCTGCTGATACCAAGTCCGGCTCTCTCGAGTTCCTATCGCTATAAATGTTCGTCTCTTGTCTTCATTATTGTTTTTTCTAGGGAAGTTCGCTTATTTATTGTGGTATGGGATTGTTTTTGTCGGCCATTGAAGGGGAGTACTGTTATCCTGTTTTTGCGATTATACATACTATCTATCACCCGTTGCCCGACAAAGGGAATAATAGACAATACAACATATAAATGATCACAGGGCAGTCATCGAGTTGATGTTAAGAAAACTTGGCAAATAAAATCGAGAGATGTGGGCAATATATATACAGAGGGCCAGAAAAATAGCTTAATCTTTACAAAAAAAGAAAGCCAAATGTTGCATTTTGATAGTGCATTTATATGAAAAAGTCTCACAAGAACAAGTACACTATAACTGACAAAGTAAAAAGAACATACACCTCAAGCATGGAGAATCTTTTAACAGACTCTACACTGCACGAAAGACAAACTCCACCGTAAACAAAAAAATAACGGGACATTGGACAAAATCCCTATAAATGGTAAGATCAAGCAAATGGAACAACGCTTTAATTGTTGTTCTCCATCTTGAAGTCACGGTGAGGCCTTCAGCAGAGCAAACATTCTCACCTCACATTGATTTTAAGACGGTCCTTAGCACTGGTTTGAGCGGAATCGTCTCGCTAAATGTTGAACAATGCCACATCCACGTATCCTTTGTCATGAATGCAAAAGATTGTATATCTAGTGTTTTTTGTCGTTTCCTTTATTTCTAGAGGATGTATTGATAGGATCCTTTCAGGAATAAATGCGTTATTAATGGAGAGAGCAAAGTCTATTTACGTCAGATTAAGGATCTGGCATCTTTTATTTTATTATCTTTTGCGAGTACCCGAAGAAATTCAGTTCATACGAATACGTGTATAGAAATAAATCTGCGAGTTGAGGAGAACAATCTGTGTCCATTGGAATACCAACTTGTTGGTGATAAATATCAACTCTAAATTTGTCTAATATATTATCATTAAAAAATCAAGAGTACTGCATACATGAATTTCATCGCAGCATACTTTCCTGTTAAAAATGGTTTTATAATAAATGAGGATTTACAACCTAACACAATTTCTTTTGAATAGGCAAAGGCTTTTTGAATGATACCTTTGAGTCATGACTTTTGTTCATCATCCGAAAGTATGGTGTAGACTGTGGAAAAATCAAATATTTTAAAGGATGGGATTGAAAAAATGAATGGGATTAACAATTAACAAAGGTGTTGGCTTGAAAAGCGAAAATAGCAAATAGCAAAAAGTTGCTGTGTGTGCATAATATGCATACCAATTTCTTTTACATTGTGTGCATAATATGTATACCAATTTCTTTTACATTTAAAAAAGTTTTGTACTTTCAAATTCAATTACAAATACTTGTAAGTTTATTTTTTAAACACTTCATTTGCCAGCATATTGAGGAAAGTGAGTACAAAGGAATGACAGTTTTAGGAAATAAATATCATGTCCTAACATACATGTATATTACTTGAAAATTAATGGCAAAATGACCAGGTCTGTAAATAATTATGCCTAGGTTTTCTTGATATTTGCAAAACATTGCTTGAATAATAATATGGTACATACATCGGTAAAGATGGACGTTGAAAGGCACCAGCGGTAAACACATCTTCTTCAGATAAAGGAAGAAAATAAAAAAAACGTGGAATTTAAGGTGCTGTCTGTACATTGACCTTCTTTTTTCTCGATTTCAAGCAAAATAGTTTTAATTTTTGGTTTTTAAAAGTGACCATGTCATGTTTTTTTAATAATACGAAGTATTAACTTTTTTCCTTTAGAACTGAATTTAGGGTGCCATTATTACTTTAAAAAGTTCAATTTTCTCGAAGATATTTAAAAAATGTACAAGCATCTTTTTAACTAAGCCTTTATACTCATGAACTATTAAATAATTGCCGTAAATCAATGAAATTTATGTAAAAGAACTCACCAAGTTTTGGCACTAGTTCTGGAACAAGTGAGCAAAGACTAGAGAAAGTTCCAACTGTATTTACGTAGTATGAATCCGGGTCCGAAGCGATCGCATTTAGCTCAGATGTCGTTATGGAACCGATTCCAATGGCATATACCTCAATGCAAGCACTGTGCAATACTGCGGCTTGGGTTGCTGTTTGTGATGGGTAATTTGATACACCATCTGTTAATACAACCACAGCTTTTGGAACACCATTTCTTGAACCATGAGCAGTTGAAAAAGAAGTTTGATAGCAGTAAGAAAGAGCTGCATGTGTTAATGTCCCACCCCCTGTAGTTCTTGACTTTACATTGATTATCGCACCAAGTAAGTCGGATTTTGTAGTGTAAGCATCAAGATCGAACTCTTCTGTAATTGTACTTGAAAAGGTTACAACTGATATTTGTATCTCTCCTGAGGAATTACCAATATTCAGCCATGTTGTTACGTTGTAAATAAAGTCGACAGCCTCGTCAAAATCTTCATTGGATACACTGCCTGATCTGTCTATCAGAAATACTACATCTAAAATAAAATTTATTTGATGGTGTTGGTCAGTTGGAGGTAAATATTTCAAGTCAAATTAAAAATTAAAAATTTGCCTCATGCTAAAAGCAAAAATTGACAAAATATACAAAAAATAATAAAATAAAAATAAATCAGAAACAGCTAATATCACAAGAAACAGAAAAAAATGATACTTCCTGCCGGAACGACAAAAAGCGGACCCATTGCGTCCTCATTCTGGGTTGCAGATGATTTAGTTCTTTGTCCGGTCTCCCCATAGTTCATAGCCATGACGCGAAAATCTTGGAAGTATTTCTTGTGCTTTTTTGCTGTCTTTTTAATTTTCGTTTTCAATTCTTTATATTCTACAACTTGTTAATTTTGCCTCTTAACTTGTGGCCTACTTTTACCGTTTTTTATTTTGCTTATGCATTTAAACTTTGGCCATTGTACAATTTATATTCTTTTGGTATTTAGTTAATTGTAACTGGACATTGTATGTTTTATTTAAATGTCAACTTGTGTACTATCGACTGAAATGTATGTCGTTTAAGTAAAATATCAACGATTAATAACTGACTTTAGATTGTTTGAAACTTGCAGGACATATTTATATTAATGAAAGGATAATGATCAAAGGTACATGCGATTAGATTTCTTCAAATACGTGTAAAAAGAAGCAATAGAACAACTCTTATTGTTGTTTGTCATCATGAAATCATCATGGGACCTTCATCAATGAGCTTTGCTCGTATCTTATAATGAATTGAAAACACCCCAAAACACCGGTTCGAGCAGAAATCATTGTTAATTGTCGGACAATGCCACATTCATGCTGTTCGTTTTCCGTGTATTCGGGGTCGTCATCAAAAATAAAATTGACTGGCAATGTTCTTACTACCGCAAGGATCCGTTGCCTAACTGGAGACAATCTCAATGCACAAAAAAACATGGCACTCATCGAGTCAATTGCAAGGAGGATCCGTTGCCCGACAGAAGAATCATAGAAGAAAATCTCAATATAGAAAAAAAAACCACATGGCACTCCTAGAGCCAATTGCAAGTAAACCAGGCATTATGGCACTTTAGATTCCTTATAGAGAGATTTATTTTTCATGCCTCTTCGTTACATACCCTTGGAATTGTCTGATGTATTGTAATATCCACCAATATTGATTGTTGATTGTTCAGTTGTACTATCTGAAATATTAAATTTCCTGAATATGTTTGTGTTGGCCTTTAATCATGCATCCTTCTTTTCCACACTTAAACTTTTACTATTTAGATACACGTATGAATGAGTTTGATTTGCTCTACTACATTGCGATGCTGCAAAACGTATATGGCTGTGGTCACAAAGTTACATTTGGTCCGATCCGCTCTAGTTTATTGCGATTTTGAGAAAGTTATATATTGCATTGGTCACATTAAGCAATGAAGAGATTTAGAGTAAATGTAGAAAAGACAAAGTCTCTAAAAATACAGGTAAAACAAAGATATGGAACAACGCTTCTATCGCTGTTCTTCTTCTTGAAGTCATCACTAGGCCTTCGACAATGAGCTTTGCTCAAATATCATAATAAATTCAAAACGTACGCTAGCACCAGTCTGAGTGAAATTCATTGCTAATTTTCGAGCAATACCACATCCATGCTCCATATTTTCCATGAATGCGGGGTTGGCAACAAACATAAAAATAAATTTGCAAAATGTTCTTATTATTGCTTTCATCCGTTACCCACAAAAAGATTAACAGAAGACAACCATAACACTTAAACAACAATTTGTTTGCTTACGAGCATTTATCATTAGAACAAAAAGTATTAGTTAGTTTGGTCTGCTGTAATACATTGCGATGCTGAATGTTTATTGTTTTTCTCAAAGAACTACAACATACAAACACTCTTAAACTTACATTCAATGTTGTTGTTTAAGATTTCTATGAGTGAATTGGTTTAATTGTTATGGTTAATCAATATGTTCCGACAATTGAGAGTAATTTAAAATCATGTCAAAGGTCATGCAAAAATATCGATGTTGATTTACTCTGATTAATTTTTAGCATTTGATGATGCTCTACATTTGTATATAGCACGTGTATCATATTCCTATTCCTGAATATACGATTTCTTAATATATAAAATGCATCTCAGATTTTGTACCATGAGCTAAGTTTGTAATCAATAAATTGATTTGAACCTCAAAGTAAGGTCCTGTAAACTATATTCTAGTGGAGGCCCGACGATATTGAAAATCTTAATTGTCGGGTCATTGAATATTAGTCTCTTGAACTATTATATACAGATATAGAATCATTATAAATGCTTCAGAAATTAAAAATTTAGCAATGGTTTTAAATTGTTCCTTGACAAAATAGTATCTATAAGAAATTAATTGTTCAATCATCTATGTAAGATTACCTGTAGAACTGTCTGGTTCTGGTGTTGTATTGACATTTTCACAGATGCCGATAGCTGATTGTGTAATTGTACTGTCTGGAAAAACAAAAAGTTCTTGTTAAATTTGCATTCTTAGTGACTGATCATTCAAGCATTGTTTGAAAGCAGACCAGGATTTTGCTGTCATGTCTTTCTAACTGGAGATTTTATATTGTTATATCAATAGTTCTAGTACAATCACGGATATTAATTGCATTTGACGTTTAGTCAACTTCGCAGCTTTTCCCTAATGTATTAATTATTTTTCTACTTTTCAATACGTTTCGGCTGTTATGAAAGGTAAATTGTAAAGTATTTGATACAAACAACGGCATTAGAATACCGAAGGAAAAAGAGCGTGGTATTTACAAAAATCGAAGTCCAAAGACATGGCCAAAACGAAGATACAGGAAGTAATGACATAAGACAGCTACAAAGCACAGAGATAAAAAACACAATATTCAAAACCAAGGCACTCCCAGTGTGAACTCTCTTGAAACTGAGAGTGAAATCAGGTGCTCCATAAACGTTAGCATGTCCTACTTTACAATGAAATGCATATCACACTCGTTGGAATAGGAATAAACGGGTTTTCCACCCCTCAAAATAAGCTCCCCTCCCAAGAGGTAAACATTCATTGACCTTTTTTCTTGAAAATTCTACACCGACAAGTGAGATATATATGCAATATGCATAACAAATGTTATGACGACAGAGTATTAAAAGAAGTATACATATCCTAGACCTAGTCTGAAAAAGACAAATTAGCTTTGCGTTTGTGTAAGCCATTTCTAAAAACTTGATAACATGATTTCATATAAACAACTAAGTTGGTAGAATTACTGTTAACTCAGTGCCTACACCTGAAAATTCAGATAACTCAATGTATTTCAGTACATATCAGATTTAAGCCAAAACCAAAAGAAGAACTTAAAGAATCACAAACGTTTTTGTTGAAAGAAGCATTCTTTTTCGATTATAAAGAATATTCTTAAAGAAATTCGTTCAAAGTTTTTAAGACATAAAACGGTACAATCGAGTATAAACAATAGAGAAAATTATCACATTTTCAAATATGTAGTAAATCTTTTATCATATTAATAATAAAACGTGTTTGTGACATGAACTTAAGGTGGATCGAACCTAATAGAAATCTCAGACAAAATTTTCTTACTTTAGAATATATATGAAAAAGAAAGGAAATGGGGTAAATGTCAAGGAGACAACATCCCATATCCAGGTTAAAACGACCTGGATATGTTGTAGTTCTTAACTCATATTTTCCAAACAAAAAGTGAAAAATGATATAACACCGATCATCTTTTTCTGTTATCAGGCTGAACAAAGCAGGAGAAATTTGGTATTTTCAGTAACAATTACAAAGAATATATCGGACACCAATAACATGCTTACTTTTTAGCTGTCTTATGAAATAACTATCAGACATATTTTTCTTATTTTTTATATTTAAGAGAGATAAATTTCAGCTATCTGTTGACCTGAAAAAATATATGTGTCGCCGTTTGATTAAGAAAAATATTTTATGTAGTTTACGGAAATAAAAAAAAAAAAGAATTACCGGAAAGTAAAGCTAATTCGCGGGAAAGTGAAGTCAATATTATTACGTAACAATGAAAAGACCAATAAAAGAACATTCCAGCCTGAAAATCAAGTCAATTCAGTGTCCGACTAGTGGTTTGAAATAATGCATTAATCGAATGCACATTGTGTTAGTGTTGATCTACCTTAAATATGTATGGGATATTTTAATAAATCGTCTATATGATATTGATACAAAACGTGTATGTAATATTGTCATAAAACTAGTATGATATATTGACAAAAACGTGTACTGTATGTGATACTGACACAAAAAGTGTATATGTTATTAACAAAAACAATTTTCGTATGTGATATTCACACAAAAACGTTTATGAGTTCTTGATGAAAACAAATACTGTATGTAATATTGACACAAAATTTTTATGTTTTATGTGATAGAGACGAGAACATGAACAGAGAGGTCAAGAGCCAGTCCATGAAACTTAAAGACAAAATACAAAAATACCAAAGTTGCAAAAATGAACAGTAAATTTAGTTATTTAGTTAGACAAATCAGGTGGAAAACCACCGTCAAAATTGTCGATCGCAATGGTCCTGACTTGGTACAGGCATTTCAAAAGAAATGATGGGTTAAATGGCTTTCATGGCTGGCCAAACCCCCTTCCATTGCGGTACTGTCCGATAGCAACTCAACAGCTATTGCCATCGAAAGATCGAAGACAGTTAAAAGAAATGATCATTCCATTATTAAGTAAAGAAAAAATCTTGAATCAGAGTTCGGACCGAAACTTCAAGTTTTTGCACAAGGGACTGATATCTATTAAAGAACTTTTATAATGATCGTACGAGGCGGAATTTTTTTAAGCCTTGATTCATAAGGCGGTCATGGAGATACCTATGTCTAATGAGAAATTCTGTATACTTTGTGCTAGCTCTTGCGTAGCGAATCAGCTGTGAAACATACACTCCGTAGACAGGAGAAGCTTGAATATTACTGTTCATGTTAGAAAAAATAATAAGTTTGAAATAAAATTCGTCTCTTTCGTCGTAAATCTCAGTACTGAGATGACCATTTTTTAAAGTTTGTATGTGGTATTGACACCAAACGGGTATGTGGTATTGACAAAACATGTAATGTTTGTGATATTGACACAACACTGGTATGTGATACTGACAAAAACATACACTGTGTGTTATATTGAAACAAAACTTGTGTGTGATATTGACAAAAACATATACTATATGTGATATTGACACAAAACTTTCATGCGATATTCACACAAAACTTGTATGTGCTATTGACAAAAAGTTATACTGTAAATGACAATGACACATAACTTTTATGTGGTATTGACAAAAACGTGTACTGTATGTGATATTGACACAAAACTTACATGTGCAATAGCAAAAACATAAACTGTATGTGCTATTAATACAAAGCTTTCATGTGGTATTTACACAAAACTTGTATGCAGTATTGACAAAACTTGTAATGTGTATTTGGTATTGACAAAATAATCCATGAAGGGATGTGGAAAAAATGCACATGAGACAAAGTCTCTACAAAATATGGTAAAACAAGCAATAGAACAACGATTTTATTGTTGTCCCTTATCTTGAAGTCACCAAGATGCCTTCAAAAATTAGCTTTGCATATACCTCACAGTTATTTCCAGACGGCCGCTACAATCGATTTGAGCGGAATTCATTGCTAGATATCGTGCAACGCTTCGTCCTTCGGTATTCTACTGCCGTTGTTTCGTCCGTGTTTATATCATGTCATGGATGCGAGATTGTCAACAAACATAACACAAGCTAACAAAGTGTTCTTACAATAGCTGTCATCCATTGCTCGACAAAATTAACAGAACACAACAAGATTAAATATAAAAAAAACACTGAGTCAATAGTAAGAAAACTTGACAGAATAAAATCATAAGATATAGGCATGATAAACAGGTTGTTTGAACAACATTTGAAATTACAAAAATATAAAATGCCAAAATTTGAAAGTATGATAGTATATCCATATCAGAAATTTTACTCAAGAACAAGTACACGATAACTGAAATATATAAAGAGTATAGACTAAATGCATATTAGTCAAAATCTCTCAAAGTACTCTTGAACAACGTTTTTATTGTTTTTCTTTGTCTTGAAATCACTATGAGGCCTTTAACAATGAACTTCGCTCATACCTTACAGTAATTTCAAGATAATCCCTAGCACGTGTGTAGCGTGTTACCTTAAAAACAATAACACTGGGTTCGTTGCAGTATCAACTAAGGATTTGTAAATCAACAGTATCTCCCTCATGCATCCCTTAAGCTCTGTCCTTAGCTGATTTTGATTTTACATTTAGGTCATATTGGGTATTTGTTCTCTATCATTTTTTGAACATCTTTGAGTTTATGGTCTTCCAGACGTTAAGATTTTATCTGCACTGAAGAGACATAAATTGTCGAAATGAGCATATGCAGAAAATAAATTCACAGTAACTTTGGTATTTAGTTATTTGTTATAAAATATAATTGAAACATGCTTAAACTATAACTAAAACAATGTCAAAACCAATCAATTAAACTATATACACACGGGCTCCTTGCAAATCAATAAATGTTACTGAAACTATCACAACAAACCATTCTCAATTATAATTAAACTAAAAACTTCATAAAAACAACTAATCTGAATATATACAAACAACCCGTTTCAAAACCCTTTCAAATCACATACAACAAGTGTCAAACAGGTTCAACCTTTATACGGCTCTAAACCAAATGAGGTTCATGACCGCTGGTTTCAACATCAGACCCTGCAAAGGGTAATCCTAACACTCACTGAACAATCACAAGCCTATTTGAGTCATAAGTTGTCGCCAAAGGGACAACACCAAACCCAACAAACGGCTGTATTGTCCGTAACCCAACCAGCATGGTTCTGTCCAAGAACAGAACAACTTCTCCCAAGTGATGTGGCCCTTAAGTACTCCATACGCGGACCTAGGCTAGAGAGCACCTCTGAATTAATCAATCAGAATCGTTGAGAATAGCCCCTTGCAAATTGCATCTAGACAATCCCTTATACATTGAAATAAACCGAGTTGAATGAAAATAAGCATCTGCATAAGCTATGAATAACAAAAAAAGATTGTATCAGTCACGATTTACTTGAAACATAAGCTATTGATAAATTTACAATGATTTCTAGCGTGGTTTACATGATAAACAATTCAGGTAAGTTTTGGTTATAACAGTTACGTGTTTATTCAATAAACATTTACTGATTTTGCTACACATGAGTGTGGCATTAACAAAAATCAACAAATCACGACACATCTCCAAAACCGCCTGTAACTCCACATACCAAGTATCAGGTTCATATATCAGGCATATAGGTTTGGGTACTCATAAACTGGTTTAATTACAAAAACAGAATAACAGCAAACTCATTCAATGGCCAGGAACTACAATCACATGCAACAATTTACAAGCAAACTGCATCAGAAAAACAATAACGAAAACAAGAGACAAACATAAATAACGATAGGAACCCTACCGCTGGCTTTTGTTGGTGCCAGTGCCTAGTCCGGCTGTCCCGATTTCCTATCGATGTTTACCTTAGTCTTTTGTCCTATATTTGTTTTTTATGTGTTTTTTTTCTGGCAAATCACCAGAACTCTTACAAAACTTAATAAATCAAATCGAAACTCTAACTCAATCTGTAACTTGCCAAGGAAAAATCTTATACAAACTAATACGTCAGAAAATCATTCTTTACCAAAGGGGAATAACTCTTACAAAAAGCCGTAAATCAAAATGAATCTACAACTGGATCTTTAACTCAACAAGTAAATTAACATATTAAATATTAAATTGAAAATGAAAAGAAAATAGGAAACACCTACAAGACCGCATATTAGGCTGTTTGTTTTGAAATGACTAAACAACAGACAATGGTAAATCTTTGTTGGGGTGGCATATTAATATTATGACATCATAGGAAAAAATCCAAAGTAGACAAAAACAAAGAAGAAACAAGCTCACTCTAAAATCACAAATACAGATGCAACAACCAAAAGTCAAAAATTTAGATAACATGCTAATATGTACAGGAACGTGAATGACGCAGACAAAACAAACAGAATATAATACAACAGCCACAAAAAACAAAGCACTGACGGTATGAACCCCTAAAAGCATACCAATTTCTTTTATATTAAAAAGAGACATGTGCTTGCATTTCTATTTACAAATACCTGTTAGTGTAATATTACACTTCATTTGCCAGCATATTGAGGAAAGTCAGTACAAAGGAATGACACTTTTAGGAAAATGATATCGTGTTCTTACATATATATTTTGAGAATTAATGGCAAAAAAGACCGGGTCTGTAGGTGTGCTTGATATTTGTAAAACATTGCTTGAACAAGAACACACCTGGTATATACATCGGTAAAGATGGACGTTGAAAGGCACCAGAGGTGACAATTTCTTCAAATAAAGAAAGTAAATAAAAGAACATGACAAAGCAATATCTTCCCACTGCACAAGTAAGGAATCAGGGATGGCTCTGGCTCGTTAATTTATGTCGTCAGACACGAGAAGAAATGTGGCCTGCTGTGAACTGCAGCAGGTTGCATGTCCTAGAGCATCGTCTTTTGATGTCTCCTGCAGTTAAGCAATTATGCTAAACTTATTTTTTATCTTATTTTTTTTACAGATATGAGCATATTATTTATGTTTATGTATGTATGACTCAGGTAATTACTTGCATTCCTGGATGAAACACGGGATGAATCAAAATGATTCTTAATCACCGTCCCCAGGTGTCTTTTGCAGTATTACAATTATTTACCAAATTCAATCTTAATTATAATCCCTCAAATCTTTGCCTTGGTTGCACTGCTTAACAACAATTTAAATTATTTATCACATAAATAAATATATATATATATATATATATTCTCATGAATATTATAATGTGCTCTGTTGGTCTGTGTGAAACTCAATAATAGCATGTATGTATTAATGTCATCGCCCCCCCACCCTGTGGGTCATTGATAGGTTTAATAAAATTTATTATTATCACTATTATTATTTAAGTATTTAAACTTTCAACAGATCGATTGAGGTATTAAACAAAAAATTAATATGCAATTATTTGCATATAATTGTGTAAACTTCTATATGATTTCTAAAATGTAGTTTTATCCTTTATTCCTTTATTTTATTAGAATTGATATGCAACTTTTAGGAAATAGAAACCCTTTTTAATTTCTTTTTCATGACAAAGAAAAGGGGAAGTAACTCAACTTCATAAATTGCGTAATTTAATTCATCTTGCAGGTTGGTTTGTTTATGATAAAAAGAAATGATAGTTAATGAAAAAAATAAGAGTATAAAATATTAGTGTTACAATATTCTCTCAATTTCCCAATTAGGCCTAAACGGTTTATCTGTCATAGATCATTTTGGCACGTGTGCATAGGTAAACACTGACGAAAGGTAAACATTATGCAATCAACAGATGACCGGAAATAATCAATGGCTTGAGTCAATGAGTTGACATTGAATTATTAGTTATGATTGATTTAAAACAACAACATTGATGACAAGTATCAACTAGGATCTACAGAAATACATCGGCAAACGAATACCGAAGCATGAACGAGGAAAGAGGAAATTCCAAAATCATAAATCCAAAAATCACGGCAATTCACAGCAACACGAATTGAGACAGTATGACAAAGACAAAACAAATAAACAAAAAAGAACAAGAACGTCACAAAACTAAAGCACTAGCAGTGTGAACCCCTATAAAAACTGAGGTATCATCAGCTGCTCCGGAAGGGTAAGCATGATCTGCTCCACGCGTGGCACCCGTCACACTGCCAGTGAAAAGTCCGGTTTTGTCACAGTCGGTGTTAGTCAGTCCGGTAACAATCTCTGGATCTACCCAAAGATATCTGTTCTCCTTTGTGAAACGGAAACATTGTAATGGTCTGTCAAATCGTGGTGACGACCGTAAAACATCTGTAGCGAAAATTGCAACAGTGAATGAACATACCCTTGATGTATAACTTTTTGTTGAGCAGAGTAATTTCGCTCTGTTGACAAAATCGCTGTACAAACTACAGGCACGGCAATAGCGAAAGAGTTGTGAAATGGACACACCATATACCGCAGAAGTGGGAATATTACTGCTCAAAACGGGAAGTTCACTATTGGAAAGTCGAAATCATCACGCTTGTCGTAAAGTTTTATTTTTAGACGTCCAGAGTTGTCAATGTAGAGGTATAGGTCCAGGTATGATGCTGATGATGGTGTATCAGTGGTCTCTTTGATTTCAAGTTCATTTGGGTATATTAGATGAAGGTTATCCTTACATTGAGGATTGTTCAATGAAAGAACATCATCTATATAACGGAAACTGAAATTAAAGGATTTAGCTAGCTTATTGTCTTTTTTCTTAACTAGCCCTTGAATGAACCTGGCTTCATACGAATAAAGAAGAATATCTGCTAAAAGTGGTGCACAATTAGTCCCAATAGGTATCCCTATTGTCTGCTGCTCCTCCGAATTCTACAAATATGTTAATAATCAAGAATTCCAGCATTGCAACGACATCCTCATCTGTATACTTTTTGTGTTAATCAGTGTGATGTTTAACAAAATACTAGTATGCCCAATCTTTACCTATCACTAAAAATGGAGAATACCGGGAAGTTGATTTGAAAAAAATTGTCGCCAAAAAAATCGCAAGGAACGATTTTTTGTCGCAAGAATGAAAATGAAATCGCAAATTGCGACATTGGCGAAGTCCAGCGTGATCCCCGAGGATTCTTAATGTCAGTATTCAACCTTTTATGTATCAATAACGCATCAACTTAATGTAATTAAATGGCATAAGAAATGTAAAACACCTTTTATAAAACATTTCTACGGATTCATTTCATTAAAATTTGCGTTTCATAATCTCATGAGCCCATCCCATACACGTTTGATGCAACGAAACTAATATTCAAAACAAATCATATAAATACTGATGTAAGCATGCATTGGCAAAATAGGTAAAATCTACTGAGCAAACGATGACTAATTGACAAAAAGCACATTTTCTATTCATCTTGTTGCAATTTTTCATCAGTTGAGAAGATGCTGTCTGTACATTGACCTACTTTTCTCTCGATTTTCAAGAAACATTAATTTTGATATTTGATCTTTAAAAGTGACCATGTCATGTTTTTACATATTAAGAAGTATTAACTTCTTTCCTTTAGAACTGAAATTAGGGTGTCATTATTACTTAAAAAATTCAATTTTCTCAAAAATATTTAAAAAATGTACAAAGCATCATTTTTCACTAAGCCCTAATACTCATGAACTAGGTAGTGATTTCGTGAATTAAAAAAAAATATGTAAAGGAACTCACCAAGTTTGGGC
The DNA here is from genome assembly GCA_002080025.1 of Modiolus philippinarum. NCBI lineage: Eukaryota > Metazoa > Mollusca > Bivalvia > Mytilida > Modiolidae > Modiolus > Modiolus philippinarum. The sequence continues at coordinate 133,669 of MJUU01067928.1, read as the reverse complement.
ACTAGTTCTGGAACAAGTGAGCAAAGACTAGAGAAAGTTCCAACTGTATTTACGTAGTATGAATCCGGGTCCGAAGCGATCGTATTTAGCTCAGATGTCGTTACGGAACCTATTCCAATGGCATATACCTCAATGCCAGCACTGTGCAAGACTGCAGCTTGGGTTGCTGTTTGTGATGGGGAATTTGATACTCCATCTGTTAATACAACCACAGCTTTTGGAACACCATTTCTTGTACCATGAGCAGTTGAAAAAGAAGTTTGATAGCAATAAGAAAGAGCTGCATGTGTTGATGTCCCACCCCCTGTAGTTCTGGACTTTACATTGATTATCGCATCAAGTAAGTCGGATTTTGAAGTGTAATAATCAAGATCGAATTCTTCTGTAACTGTAGTTGAAAAAGTAACAACTGATATTTGTATCTCTCCTGTAGAATTACCAATATTCAGCCATGTTGTCACGTTGTAAATAAAGTCAACAGCCTCGTTAAAATCGTCATTGGATACACTGCCTGATCTGTCTATCAGAAATACTACATCTAAAATAAAATTTATTTGATGGTGTCGGTCAATAGGAGTTTTAATAAAATATTTCAAGTCAAATTAAGTTAAAAAATAAACAACACAAAAAGATCAAAATTGGCCACATGTTCAAAGGAAATATTGACAAAATATACACAAAAATAAAAAGAAATCAAAAACAGCTAAAATCGCAAGAAAAAGTAAACAAAAACCGAAATGATACAACGACAATAAGCAGACCCATTGCTCTCTTTTTCTGGGTTGCAGATGATTCAATTCAGTTCTTTGTCCGGTAGCCCATAGTTCAAAGCCATGAGGCGAAATCTTGGAAGTATTTCTTGTGCTTTAGCTGTCTTTTTAATCTTCTTTTTCAATCTTTTCATAGTCTACAACTTGGTAATTTTGCCTCTTAACTTGTGGCCTATTTTTACCGTTTTTTTATTTTGCTTTCACTTCGGCCATTGTACAATTTATATACTTTTGGTGTTAATAGTAATTGGATATTGTATGTTTTACTGAAATGTCAACTTGTGTAATTTCGACTGAAATATATGTCGTTTAAGTAAAATATCACTGATTAATAACTGACTTTTGTTTGTTTGAAACTTGCAAGATTTGAACAAAATTGTACCATTATGCCCTTAGTACCAGGCAAATACAATAACATATAGCTCTGAAAATCCATTATTTACCGACATCAAAGCTGATAATAGTGATCACTATGCATTGTTTTCAGTTATCACATATTAAACTGAATTAACACATTTTAATTCCTCGAAAGAAAATATTGGAAACTTATTCTTTGGTGTCTGAAATATCATTAGGTTGCACATTACCTTTTGTTAGATTCTTGTAACCTACATTTTTTTATATTGGATTGTTCATTGACTTTGTACAACATCATGTTTTTTTGTTTTTTGTTTTTTTTTGTTTTGTTTTGTTTTTTTTTTAGCAGAAATGCAAAAAATTAGAGCAAAGATTTGACATAGAAGAAATAAATGAATTACGATAGGTATTATACAAAAAAGTAGGGATGGCAATTTCACAGAAATACTGTAACCGGTTCTTTGGAAAATCTTTCGACCGATTAACCGGTTAACAGGTGTTTACAGAAATATGAATGTTTTGCAGATAGGATGAACAACGTATATTTTAACTAATGTACATCGAGAGAATGATATATTGCATTAATTAGCTATTAGTCGATCGTCAACTCAGGATATTGTTTAACAAATTTATTTCCTTAAAATATACTTAAGTCATTGGCACCATATTTAATATGGTGAATAATGATTTATCAACAAAAATAAATTAGTACACAAATTAGATTTTAGTATAATGTGACATTAACAGCAACACAAAACATTTATCTAGATATATATGATTTTTGTGCAGAGTATTGATATGGACGACACCACATTTTTACACTTACCCTACTCGTGCCCTTGGGTACTTCAGTATAGGTTCTAATTATAGTTTGTACATATAGTAATTACGACATTAACAGTTATGTACACAAATTATTAATTACTTGATCTTTGATTAATGACAAGACAAAGATAAACGATTAATTTGAAATACATGAAACACCGTTGTCCATTTGAACACAATAACGGTACATTTGTTAAAAAAAAATTTGACGCCGAGTACTCAAATACCGAATTTGCTTACCGGTTACAGACTATTCAACCGATTAACAGAGTAATTGGTTACTCGTTACCATCCTTACAAAAAAGGAACCAAATCAAAGAAAAACTTTGGTAGATAAATTAAAGTGTAAGATAAAATAATGATTCCAAAATGTAAAATGTTTACGTCGCCTAAAAGTTCTCATATACTGTTACAAAATAGGAACATTATGAATTTTGAATAATTTTTTCTCTGTTGTATTTCACATTTATTCAAAAAAGTTTTGATATCTTCCTCTGAAAAGTTGAGCATCTTTCATTCCGTTTTAACTTCATAGATTTCCCCATGATAAGTCGAGAAGGGAACGGTCATTGAATCTTAGCACAATGAGTAAAAATTATAAAATGCAAGTTACGCCAGAGTTTCATTGAAATATAAGATCTGAATAATGCATTTTCTTACAGGACCTCGACCTAAACTTGGACCAAATGAAACAAAAATGGACATATGCAGAAAATTGATCATCTTGTACAAAATGTCGATTACTTTGAATCATTAATTTCCTTTTGAATGATATATTGAATTGAACCATTGTTGTGATGTAATCTATTGTAATAACTGTGGATTCTTTTTAAAGAATACACGGCATACCCTCTATTGTTATCTCCAATTTAAGGATTATAAACGACCCGAGGGAAATGAATTGTTTGCTACATTTCACAGCGACGAGATAGCATGATTTAAAGAAATATTTTTTTTATGGAATTCAGGTGTTGTGAAACCTTTATTAATCACGAACATTTAATTTTTTTCGGGGGGTTGGGGAGATTTTCCCCCGAGACGGGAAATGTCTTTGGCCTGCATGCAAGGAAAATTTGTTGGGTGGGGCTTTTTTTCTTATTGACAGGGTGAGGGCTAGATTCTTTTTTAACCAAGATGCTAGTCAGATATTTTTAAACAAAAATCGGAAAACGCCCAGCCAAACCTGAGAACTAAATGGCGAAGTGTGAGTTTATCTTGTTGTTTTATTGTCATACCCACCTGTTGTTTACCTACCTTTTGAACCGTTTGAGTTTGTTGTTGTATTGCCACACCCTACAATATTGCTTCCCAGCCTTTGGATCTATTTGAGTTTAATGTTGTATTGTCATACCGACAAATGTTGTTTTCCTGCCTTTGGAACTGTTTGAGTTTGTTGTTGTATTGTCACACCAACCAATGTTGTTTACCTACCTTTGGAACTGTTAGAGTTTGTTGTTGTATTGTCATACCCATGAATGTTGATTACTTACCTTTGGAACTGTTTGAGTTTGTTATTTCATTGTCACACCCACCAATGTTGTTTTCCTACCTTTGGAACTGTTTGTGTATGTTGATGTACAGTCACATCAATTAATGTCGTCAGCGTATCTTTGGAACTGTCTAATTTTGTTGTTGTATTGCCAAATCTACCAATGTTGTTTTCCTACCTTTGGAACTGTTTGTGTGTGTTATTGTATTGTCATATCTACCAATTTTGTTCACCTACCTTTGGAACTATTTGAGGTTGTTATTGTATTGTCACACCCATTAATGTTGTTTTCTTCCTTTGGAACTGTTTGTGTTTGTTGTGGTATTGTCGCATACACCAATGTCGTTTACCTACCTTTGGAAATGTTTGAGTTTGTTGTTGTAGTGCCAACATCCACCAATGTTCCTTTGGAACTCTTTGAGTTTGTTGTTTCCCTACTTTTGGAACTGTTTGATTTTGTTGTTGTATTGTCATACCCTACAATGTTGTTTGCCTATCTTTGCAACTGTTTGTGTTTGTTGTTCTATTGTTATTGTCACACCCACCAATCATGTTTACCTACGCTTGAAACTGTTTGAGTTTGTTGTTGTATTGCCAGCAATGTTGTTAACCATTTGAAATTATTATATTATAATTACATTTATTCATATGCAGCATATCTAACTATTTTCATGAAAATTTTAACGTCGAGTGGAACAGTTAACTGTTTACCGATTTCCGGCCGAACTGTTCCATGCGCAAAATAATTGCGCAGTGCGACGTCATTCAACTTCTAGTCGAGTACTAATTTTAAAGGCAAGATTTTTTTGTTTATATAAGATTTTTTATTTTTTATATAAGTTAATAAAACAGTTATTTCATGCCCCGTTTCAGGAAACAGCATAACTATTGTCCATCGGTGATGGAAATGACTTGCAAACCGTCGCCTTTGGCCTTCGGTCTCAGATAACAGTTCGCAAGTCATTTCCATCACCTCGGGACAATAGTTAAAGCTGTTTTCTTCAAGGGAATGAAATAACTGTATACTGTTTGAGTTTGTTGTCATAGCTATCAATGATGTTTACTTATCTTTTGAACTGTTTGAGTTTGTTGTTATATTGTCACACCCAACAATGTTGTTTACCTACCTTTGGAACTGTTTGAGTTTGTTATTGTATTGCCACACCCATCAATGTTGTTTACCTACCTTTGGAACTGTTTGAGTTTGTTGTTGTATTATCACATCAGCAAATGGTGTTTACCTACCTTTGGAGCTGTTTGAGTTTGTTGTTGTATTGTCACACCCATCAGTGTTGTTTTCCTATCTTTGGAACTGTTTGTGTTAGTTGTTGTATTGTCTCATACACAAATGTCGTTTATGTACCTTTGGAATTGTTTGAGTTTGTTGTCGTATTGTCATATCGACCAATGTTGTATTGTCATACGCACCAATAATGTTTACATACTTTTGGAACTGTTTGAGTTTGTTGTCGAATTGTCACACGAACCTGTGTTGTTTACCTCCCTTTGGAACCTATTGTGTTTGTTGTTGTATTGTCATGCAAACCGGTATTGTTTACCTATCTTTGGAACTGATTGAGTTTGTTGTCGTATTGTCACACACACGAATGTTGTTTACCTACCTTTGGAACTGTTTGAGTTTCTTGTTGTATTGTCATATCCGTCAATGTTGATGGTTGATTGTACAGTTGTACTATCTGAAATATTAAATAACAAAGTACTGAAGCTACTGTTAATTTTTTTTTCTGCTTATGCGCATTTCGTGAATTTATGTCTCATCGGTGCAGATCTTGTAACGTTGCTTTCTCAGTCAAATAGTTTTATGACTAGGATACAAAGTATTTGTTTTATTACATTGTGATGTCAAAAGTATATTTATTTTGCCAATAAATCAACTAAATTACAACATACGACGCCCTACTTTCAAAACTTATGTACAAGATTGGTGTTCTAAATGTCATTAAATAAACTGGTCCCATGTTTCAAAGATGGGACGTTCATGGTTAAGGATATAACTGGCTACATATATGTGTGAATGACCTAGAGCATTAATATGTGAATTTTTTCAAGATGGTGTTCATCATAATTTCACTATGAGTGATATTTGGTATCGTGTTATCTTTTATACATTTGTATTGATTTAGGATCCTTATACAAATCAGGGGGGCAAGTACATGCATATGGAACAGTTGTGGTCTTAAAAACTGCATTTTTGTTATTTGAATTATTCTTATTGCCAGCGGTAAACAAAGTCAAATTACGTATTAGAATTTGATATGTGTGTTGTTGATCAAATGCTTAGTAAGAGTTCCTTTGAATTTTCAAAAGTTTGGTGATTTATAATTTAATGCGTCGTTAAAACAAACAATAGAATTGTATACCTACCTGTGGAACTGTCTGATTTTGCCGTTGTACTAGTGTATTCACCAATGTCAGTAGTTGATAGTGTAGTTGTACTATCTAAAATATTCAATATTACAGGATACTTTATATCTTGGTTGCAATGTTACTTTCTGAGTCAAACTTGTATCATTAGGATTAAAGTTATTAGTTGGTTTGATCTTCCATCAATATTGATAGAATATTGATGTCATCAAGAATTTGACGAAACTACAAAATATAAAAAGTCCTACCTCCCAAACCTATATTCTCTATTTATTGTTCTGATATCGAGGTAAACTGATTTATAAAACTAGATTAACAAATGGAAAGATTCTATATAAATGTACTTGGGGAAAAATATCTACAAATGATCGTTAAGTTAACAAAGCAACTCTATTCTTGTTGTTTTTCGTCTTGTACTCACCATGGGACCTACAATAAAGAGCAAACATTGATACCATATAGATAGTATAAGTTACATATATTACATATGAAAAAAAAACTTGCTTTCTTTTTAAACAATTTTAAAGCCCGGATATGATAAATAAATTTCCAAATTAATACTGAATCACAGCCATAAATCATAAATCTAGAATACATGGCAATATAGGGATAACATACAGATAAGAAAGTAAATGAAGAAAAACGAAAAAAAATAAATGTAACATAATACAAACGCCACACAAAAATAACCAACAACAGTGGAAGCCCCTCAAATCAATGTGTTATTTGACAAATTATGTGATTTTTTTACCCAATACCAAATACGAGATCTTTTTCCAGGTTTTTTTTGGTGCTGAAGGACTGATGCATGAGATCGCGGGTTACCGATTACATTTTGTCGTCTAGAAGAATGGTATAGAGCGTTGAAAAATCAAAAGTGTCACAAGTATTGCAGCAACAAGAGCTGTCGCCGAATGGCAGCCAAATATACCCCTCCTCCCACTCATTGAACCCTGAATCGATATGGTAAGTGCAAAGTTAAGTTGGTGTGGACACAATACAGGTGTGGACACAGTTAAAGTGTGGACACAATACAAGTATGGACACAATGATATAATCTTCAAAAAAGAACTTTTCACAAGGGTTCAAATGAAAATACTCTGTCGAAATCAGACAAATATAAAATTCGCCCTTTTTTTAGCCTATTTGACATTCTAAACAAAAAACATAGCATTAGGGAAATTTCATTACAACATTTTTCTAAAGGATTACAATGAAAAAAGTGTGTCTCTCCAACAGTTTGATTTCACTATATCTATGCTTTAAATTATTTCTTTGAAGAAAATATCATTGCAGAGGGAATCAACGAAAGTAACAGTCAAATTATCTCCCTTTCCTTGTTTCGTACAATAATTACATTCATTCATGCACATCTCTATATAGCGTCCTTCCTTTGTCTAAAGTTTCATTAAAATCCTACAAGTCGTGTAAGAGGAGTTGCGCTTACGAGGTAACCCATACATAGGGAATCAACGAAAAGTAAAAGTCAAATTATCTCCCCTTCCTGGTTTCTTACTATAATTATTTTCCTTCATGCACATCTCCATGCAGTGTTATTCCTTTGTGTAAAGTTTCATCAAAATCCTTCAAGTGGTCTAAAAGCAGTTAGCTTACGGGGTAATCCATATATAGGGAATCAACGAAAAGTCAAGGTCAAATAATCTCCCCTTCTTGGTTTTGGACAATAATGATATTCCTTTATGCACATCTCCATATTATGTCCTTCCTTTGTGTAAAGTGTCATAAAAATCCTTCAAGTGGTTTAAGAGAAGTTGCCCTTACAAGGTAACCCATACATAGGGAATCAGCGAAAAGTCAAAGTTGAATTATCTCCCTTTCCTGGTTTCGGACAATAATTATATTCCTCCATGCATATCTCTATATAGTGCCCTTCGTTTGTGTAAAGTTTCATCAAAATTCTTCAAGCGGTTGAAGAGGATTTGCGCTTAAGAGAAGTGTGGATAGACGGAGAGACGTACGGACAGACAGACAGACAGGGTGATTCCTGTATACCCCGAAACTTTGTTTGCGGGGGTATAATTAAGTCCCATAAAAGATAGATATTCTAATAAATCCTTAAGTTTTCTGCGATTTAAAGTCTGATTCATCCCGTTTTGAATATGTTTTTT